>VZSF01008782.1:0-68714 GCA_013398295.1 Chionis minor
CCCGCAGTGTGCCCAGGCGGAGGACTGGCGCTCGGCCAAGACCATCTATGAGTTCCACGCCCGAGATATCGACGGGAACGACGTTTCCCTGGAGAAGTACCGGTAAGGGGGGGGTGTGGGACGGGGAAGGGCCGCGCCCCGCTCGGCATCGGGGTGCGGGGCCGAGGGATCCCCGCGGGGGGGCGGGGAGGGCGGTTCAAAGGGCCTCCGGGCAGCCACTGTCCCGCTGCGGCTTAATCTCTTGCATAAGCCGGGACAGCAGCTTGTTTACCGGCCGCCTCGCCTCGCCCCGGGGGGTGGGGGGGCCTCTCCCGGTGCTGATTCACACCCCCCTTCCCTTTTCCAGAGGCTACGTCTGCATCATCACCAACGTAGCCTCGAAATGAGGAAAGACCGCCGTAAACTACACTCAGCTTGTTGACTTGTACGCCCGATACGCTGAGAGGGGTTTACGCATCCTGGGCTTTCCCTGCAACCAGTTTGGAAAACAGGTATGTGGGGGAGTGGGGCGAGGGGCCCCCCTTCCGCGGCCCTGGGGCGCTCACGGAGTGTCCCTTCCCTCGCCTTCCTCAGGAGCCCGGGGACGACGCTCAGATTAAGGCATTTGCTCAAAACTACGGTGTGAAGTTTGACATGTACAGCAAGATCGACGTCAACGGGGACGATGCCCACCCGCTGTGGAAGTGGATGAAGGACCAGCCCAAGGGCAGGGGCACCCTGGGCAAGTGAGTGTGGGCCCGGCCCCCCGGCAGGCAGGGAGGGGTCCTGCTCCATGCGAGCAGGTGGCCTGGCTGCAGCCAGAGGAAGGGGCTTTTCTGCCGCAGACTCACTCCTGTTTTTTCTCTCCTAGTGCAATAAAATGGAACTTCACTAAGGTAGGACACAGCTGCCTCCTCCTGGGCTCGCTCCCCTCACGCTCTGGGGGGTGGTGGGGAGGCCCTGGGGCGTTGCAGGGCAGAGGGGTCCTCGGGCAGAGGCTCCGCTCCGTGTGGTTACCCTGGATGTGGGGGTAGGAGCATCGCGAGGGGCTCCCGCACCGTCCTGGTCCCTGTGCCTGGAGACCCCCGGGAGCCCCAGCCCTGGCGCAGAGGGGCAGTAAGCAGCTGCGGGGGGAGCAGGTCTGCCAGGGGCTGCAGCTCGGTGGGCAGGATGTGCCACGGCCCAGCCCTGCCGTGAGCAGCTCCCGGGGCTGCTCTGCCGCTCGCAGCCGGCTGCAGAGCCCGTGTTGCAGCCGGATTCGCTCACCCGGCTGCTGCTTCACTTCCGCAGTTCCTCATTAACCGGGAGGGCCAAGTGGTGAAGAGGTACAGTCCCATGGAGGATCCTTACGTAAGTGCCACTGGCGTTACCAGCTGACCCATGGGAAAAGGGGAAGCGCAACTTTCCGCTGATCCCATCTGCGGAGAAACACGGTGGCGCTGGGGCTGAGCACTGCTCCGGAGCAGGCTCCGCTGCCACGTCTCCGCGCTCTTCCTCCTTTGGCCGGGGGAGAAGAGGCACCCTGTGCTCTGGCAGGGGGTGGCTGCAGCACCAGGGACGGGATGCCCAGCGCAGGGTGGGGGGTGGTTCCGGGCGGTCCCTCTGGTGTGGAAGGGAGGGGGCTGCGGGCAGGTTTTTGGGGCGATGCTGTTGTCTCCTAGCACGATGCTCCCTCCTTTCTCGCAGGTGATTGAGAAGGACCTGCCTGCCTACCTGTAGACCTGCTCATCTCGGCCCCGCAGTGCCCCTGCGCCCAGCACTGCCCCTCCTGCTGCCCGTGGACCCCTCGCCCAGCCCCCATGACGGTCTGTCTTCAAGCCAGCCTGCTGGTGAGGCAGCCCTGAAGCTCTGGCGTACACTGCTGGGCGAGGGCTTCACGGGGCCGGCGGCCGCTGCTGGGCAGCCCCTCTGCGGGCGCAAAGTCCCCAGAAGCTGATGTCCCCTTGCAATAAACGTATTAGAAATGACCAGCTGCGCCTGGGTGTGTGGAACCGCGTGGGGGACAGGACAGGGCTGGATCTGCTGCGCTGCTCCCCGGGAGCACCCGGAGCTTTGCAGGAACGCCAAGACCTTACACAACTCCTGAGGCGGGCAGGGATAATCCTCATTAGCGCTGAGGGGGGAATTGCGCACAAATCCTGGGTCAGCCCAGCACTCCCGACGGGCATGAGCTGGGAAAGCTGGAGCAGGGGGAAGGGGGTGGGGGGTGTGTGTGTGCTGGGATCCTTTCTCTCCCAACAGGCCTCTGCCCTGATGAGGCAACAGGGTTGTTTTTCTCCGAAGGCGGCTGAAGGGCGACGGGCTGCACGCAGAGTGGGGGTGCTCGGCCCGAAACCCCTCCCGGCCCTGGTAGGGCAGCAAAGGGGCCAGTGCCAGCCGTGGCGCAAGCCACGGCCAGGAGAAATTCCTGCAAAACAAAGCCACGTCGTGCTGGGCCGCGGTGGAACACCTCACGTAGCCGGAGACGTGTCTGACCGCAGCGCGCATCCATCCTCCTCGGGAAGTTTCCGCCGCAGCTTGTTGGTGCTCGCAAAGGCACGGCCTGGTCTGGCCGAGCCCACGGAGCGCCCCCGTCTCCGCTCGTGTTTCACGGGTGCCTCGCCATTGCAGGGGCGCTGCTTTGCCCCTTTTCCCCACATCCACAACCCCCACCCGCCCTGGGCCCCCGGGGGAGCCCTGTCCTCACTGCGGGGCCAAGGGTGGAGCGGGGAAGAGCCCCACGGTCCCCCCTGGGGCCCACCCCCAAGTCTGACCCCCCCCACGCACCTGCATCCCTGCAGGATGCCAGGAGGATCCTGCCCCAGCCCGCCTGGCCTCGGCCCCCGGGGAGAGGCGGGCTGGTTTCGGGAGCTGCCCCACAGCCCCACTCGGTCTCGCCGTGAGCCTGGGCAGCACCGCAGCGCCCAGGCGAGGCACCGACCACTCCTCCATTTGGCTCACCCTGGTCCCACTCCCGCGGGGACAGAGCGGTGCCTGGGCGAGATGTCCCGGCGCCGCTCGTGCTGGAGGAACACGCCGAACAGTGGCTCCTTTATCTGTGTTTTCCCCAGCAAAGCTGTGAGAAAACAGCCTCGTCCAAGGCCAGTGCCCGGCCTGGCTCCAGGGAGGATCCTCCTCCGCGCGGCTCGGCCCAGGGAGAAGGAGGGGAGGGAGCAGCACAGTGGTCCCCAACTGCCACTGAGCTGGTGACTCAGGAGATAAACTCCAGCTGCCAGTAGGACTCTGGCCCTCAGATTCCCTGTCCTGATCCAAGTCCCAGATGGGATCCTGGGGCAGGTCTACACCCTCTGGACAGACGGACAGACAGACAGAGAGCTGGGACTTACAGAAATCTTGTATGTGGCTTCCTTTCCATTTTTACTGAGCAGAATGAAAAATTATCCTTCTGAGGCAAGTAGAAAATTCAGGAATTATTAGTCAAAGGCACATATTCTAAAAAAAAAATCTCTTTACATATATACATCTCAATTAATTATAAATACACATAGAAAAACAAAGGCAAACAACAAGCGGATTAAAAAGTGCTAACAAAAAGGTGTAAGGGAAGAAAAAAAGGGACTCATTTAAAAATACATACAATCAGTAGGACAACTGCATAATAATTTAGTTAAAAGATATTGTTACATATTATTAACCCTGACAAAAACACAGGATCGGGGCAGGGAAGGGCTTTCTTGAAGGTGCTCTCTGTCTTTCCAGAGATCAGGGAGGGAGAATTGCATATATTTTAAAATTAACGTCAAAGCCTCCGGGTGACGGCGGAGAAGTGGCTGGCGGAGGGTGCCTAGTGGGAGAATCCCTCCTCGCTATTCCTGAGTTTAAGCCTCTCTGAAGTGGGTTTTCCTGGTGTCCTTTTCTCTCTCCTTGCTGAGAACTCAGCAAGGGCTGAGCGAAGGGAGCAGGACACGGGTGAAGCCAGGGCCCCTCACAAGTGGCGTGGGCTGGGACAGATTTTAAATAGAGGAGGGTCTGGGGCAGGGGAGAGCCTCGCTCCGAACGGGACTAGGAAAAGGCTGCCAGGGCAGCAGAGAGCGCGGCGATCCCGGCCAGCCCCGCGGCGAGCGTGGCCGCCCTGAGCAGAGCTGCGGGAAAAGCACAAACCTCTCAGGGCAGCAGCCGGGCCCTGGGGCGGGCGCACACAGCGGCTCCCGTCTTTGGTGTTTGCTTTGAGGTAAGGAGGTTTCCTCGAACGCAGGAAAAGGTGGCCCCGACTGCGGGGCTGAGCCCGGGCGGGTGGGAGGCAGGTGGCAGCTGGGGAGGGCGGGGGACAAGTCCCCAGAACGAAGGGCAGGGACCAAAGCGAGCTCAAAACCGAGCCCACACGTGCATCACGCGGGGCAGGTCCGTGGCCTTGACGTGCCAGGGAAGGCAGCTCCTGTCTCAGCAGGAGCACGAACGCTGCAGACACTGACCCAAAGCACTTCCCAACAGCAAAGAGGGTGCTCGGCCGGTCCCTGAGCCCTGGGGGGGACATGGAGGGGGGGGTCAAGGCTCTCTGCCTGGAGGAGGGGACACCACCAGCCCCCTCAAAACTGACCTGTCAGGGCATGGGGGACCCCAGCAGAGCCCTCTCCTGGCTGGACCTCCTTCCCCTGGTCCTCCCAGGGGAAGGGCCGGGCCAGCCAGGGAAGGTCTCTGTCATTTCCCTGAAAACATCCTGGTGGTGCCACTTCTAGGAAACACCTCGATGGCTCAAGGCAGAGAAAAGAAACAGCAGAGGGGAGGCTTGCGGAGGAGCTGCCAGGCCTGGAGCATTCCCGCCAGCAGGCAGCTTCCTGCCAGACTCCTTAGATTAAAGAGAGAAAACAAAGGACAAGATTCCCCGGGACCTGCCGAGGTGAGACGCTGCTGGAACAGGGATGGGTGGCAGGAGTGGCTGGAGGCCACCTCTGCCGGCAGCTCGCCCAGCCGCTCCTGGCCGAGGGGCAGCGGGTCGTCTGGGGCAGTGCTTTGCAAAGCAAACCTTTGCTCTTTGGTATTGGAATTTGGAGGGTGAATCTGCAGCATGAGAAGCGATACTGCACATCCCCCGGTGCTCACCTGGGAAACGCTTCCCTTCTGGGACTCGGGAGCAGCTCTCACCGAGGTCAGCGGTGGGCAGGGCTGGGGACCCGGCCACCCGGGCCTGTGTCCGTGGCCCAGCCAAGGACAAGCCCGACAGAACAGGACCATGCGAGACGGCCAGGTGAAAGGACACCATGCGACAGCAAGAAGCTGGACAAAGCACGGCCGGCCACAGCGACCTGGCGAGGCTAAAGTGCAGGACAGGGTGATGGGGCACAGGGCCCTTCTGCTCAGGGGAATCCCCCCGTGGTCCCAGTGTGGCTGAGCCCTGACGAACTCACAAGCTCTGCCACAACACTGACAAACGAGGCCGGGTGCAGCCAGCTCCCGCCGTCTCTCACGGAGCTCGGGCAGCCCCAGAGGTGTCCGTGTCCCTCCCCGGGCAGGGCAGAGCAGGCGCAGTCAGTTTTGCTTCTCCCAGCTACGCCTGCTCAGCCCTGCACAGGGGGACACCTGAGCTCAGCGGGCTCCCGACTCCTTGGGGACAGCATTCCCTTCCCCTTCACCCCCGCCTTCAGACCCAGCCCTCCAGAGCAGCCTCGCGCTTGGCCGCAGGGCCGGGGCAGCCCAAGGGGAAAAACTGGCAGCAGCGACGCGGACAGTTTGGTCAGCCGGCTCTCGGGGTACGAGCTCTCTGGGCTGGAGGGCTGGGGAAGGCAGGACCCAGCTCGGAAACTCAGTAGTCTGCAGGGGGACGGGCAAGAGAGGAGCAGGGGGGTTCTCTCCTCAGTCCTACACGGCACTGACCGTTGAGCAGGACTCGAACACAGCAGAGACCATCAGTCCAGATCAGCTGAACTTGGCAGCACTCGACTCCCCCCAAGCGCATGTTATATACAAATCTATACATGCCTGACTGTATATTATATATAAATAAACTTTGCTTTAAGGAACTATAGGTTTTTTTTTCTTCCCTCAAAAACAGAAAAGGGTCAGTCCAGACCAGTAGAAAAGCCAGGGCTCCCGAGCTCTCACCTCTGCACCGACGGACAGGGATCCACAGTGGTCAAGCATCGCCTGGCATGCCCAGCTTTCAGAAGTCTGTGAAAGGCCCACTGAACTGGATCACGCTCTGGCGCTCCTGGGGGAGCATGTTCTCCTGGGGGGCCCCATTTAACGTCCTTAGCATGTCCTCCAGGATCTCCCTAAAATTGATATTCCCATCCTGTTGGACAAAATCTTCCTGCTGCTGCAGTGTCTGCAAGGGCCCCGGGTGAGGCAGGGGCAGGTGTTCGTGCAGCGAGGAGCTCAGAGGCACGTTCCCCTCCAGGGCAGGGGCCGGGCTCTTGAAGGCAGACGAGTGGCTGAAGCCAAAGGGCAACCTGTGCTGCTGGTGTGGCTGGAGACCAGGCTCCGAGGGGAAGCACAACACACCAGGCTCGGGGTTCATCACCATATCGGGAATGCTGTTGCTGGGAGGGCTGTAGGTCAAGTCCAGGATCTCGTCCTGGCACAGGGAGTGCCTGGGCAGGGGGACCCCAGGCCCCGTCTGCGTCAAATCCAGGGGCTGTGGCAGCATGGGCAGCGGCAGGGAGAACTGCGGGCTCTGCTCTTGGGCCTGGAGGAGCCGGTTGTGCTTTCGCTTCACATTCTCATCCATCTGCTTCAGCTCCTCCAGCACCTTACGGACACAGTTCTCAGGGATCTTTATTCCTGGGGGAGGAACATGCATCAGTCCCCAGTGCGCGTTGGGAAGGGATGGGGCACTGTGGGGACAGAGGGATGGGCAGCAACACTGAGGCCACTGGTCAAACGCAGTCTCACCCTGCTTCGCCTCTCGGCTGGGCTGCAGAGCACGGAGACAGGACTGCGACCAGAGCGAAACCTGCTCCATGGCAGGCGCCCGGCAGGCAGCAACAGCGCCGCTTCGCATGGAGGTGGAGGGGACAGCTCAGCCCTGGCTCACACCCTCGGCCCGGCGCCCGAACACACATCAGGGTAGCCCCAGCTCCCCTCCTTCCCACAGGGTCACCTAAGCAGTGGGTGCTTGCAGGCTGGAACAAGTCCCTTTTCAGGAAGGGAATCTTGGCGCCGGGCCACTGGACCCCTCCCTCCTGCTCCTAAAACGTCCTGCTCCCCTTCCCCTGCCCAGCCCTTCACCCACCGACTTGTTTCTTCTTCTCCTTGGTCTTGAGGCGGACGATCTGCAGGTAGCTGGTGTTGGTGATGTCTGCCATGATGCTGGCGATCTTACTCCAGACCCGCAGCAGGGCCCCACACAGCATGTAGTAGTGACGCAGGCGCATGCCCTGGAAGCACTCCTTCCCCTCCTGGATCAGCTTGCAGTTCTTGTTCCTTCAGCCCAAACGGGAGGAAACAACCCCGATTAGCGCAGGCTCCTGCAGCAGAGCAGGGTCCCCCACCCGCAGCCTCCCCAGCGTGGCCCCTCCCCACTGCCACAGCCAGGGACCCTCTCCCCACCACCCCACTGCCATGGGGAGGGCAGGGAGGTGGGGGCTGCAGAGCCCTTACCAGACAGCGTGGTTACACTTCTTCAAGGAGAACTGGTAACTGCTCTCCCAGTGGTCCTTGGCCTCCTCAGGCAGCACCTGCAGAAGAAACAGAGCACGGTACAGACCTTCCACTGTCCAACTGGATTCAAGCTGGGACTTAAAATCCAGGGCTGGGAGTCAGGACACCCGGGGGCCACCACCAGCTCTGCCCGACCCACAATGGGACTATGAGGAGCTGTGAAAGGGTTACAGTAAACGTCCTTCTACAGGACGTGTCCCTGCCCAGAGAGAGGCTTCTGCCTCTCCCCACGCTGGAGGGGCTGCAGTTCCCACCTACCCGCCGGTACTTCTTCTGCAGACTGTCCAGGCTCTCAGGCTGGCTTTGCTTCCCAATGTTCGGCTTGTAGAGGATGAAGTTCTTCCCGCGGCTCTGCTCCGCCAGCAGACAGGTGTGTTTGCAGCCTCGTGTCTGTTGGGGTAGGGCTGATGGTTACACTCACAGCCCCTCACCCCAAGCCCGTATTTCCCTAAACTAACCCCCTTCCTTCCTTCCAGGGCGGAGGCATCTCCCAGCCCCCAGCCAGGGGTCAGACACAGACCTCTTGCAGCCAAGGCAGACCTTCTCCCGTTGGAGCCACCCTCTGTGCTGGGACGCCACCCTGGCAGAGCCCAGGGACCTACCTTGTAGGAGAGGTAGAACCCATCGTAGGATCCCGTCAGTTTGAGTGACTTCTCATAGGCTTCCTCCCACTTTAAGCCTCTGTCAACACTGATCTGAACAGGGACAAAGAGGGACTCTGTAACTTCAGGGGGCAGGACAAGCGCATCGGTGTCTGTCTCACAAATCCCACCCTCAACACAAACTCGGTGCTGCTGCAGCCCGGAAAGGGGCACTGCCAGCCTGCCCTCGGGTACGGCCACCCCAGCCCCGGGCAGGGCAGCGCCTCTCCTCGTCCCCTCTGCGTAACTCCCAGTATCCGCCACCATGACCAAGGCAGATGTGACACAACCATGACACAAAGCCACGGGGCAGGGGGAGAGACCCATCGGCTCACAGCCCCTGACTGGGAAGCACTGGAGAAGACTGGACTGCACAGACAGCTGTGCAGGCTACCTACCTTGTAAAACACGACCTGCCCATCCTGCGGGTGCCCAGGGGTCAGGAAGACCTCCTTGCTCTCCTCGTAGATCTCATCCACTCCTGGGGCTAAGTCTGTAGAAGGAGGAAAGGCTGCTGTAAGATCCACCTTCCCGTACCAACTCCTCTCCCTGCAGGAGTCTCAAGATCTGTGCTGTGTGGGGACACTGCAGTGCCCGACATGGCTGTGGAACTGCCACAGGAACAGGGAACTTCAGGGGTGCAGTAGGGAGAGGTCTGGCCACCCCTCTTTCTCCATACCTAGGATGCCCATGTCGTATTTGCCCTCCTTCTTGTCCTTTTCAATCAGATAGTCAAAGGTGTCAGAAAAATACTGGAAGAGCATGTTCTGCTTGTCCACCTCCAGACCCAGGATGCGGTTCAGGAACTTGGTGATGGAGCAGTCTGCAAGAGCGTGGTGGGTCAGGGAACATGGCGCAGCTGGGCACAGAGCCCACCAGCACGCTCCCAAAGAGAGCCACCCACCAAGCCACCCATCGTCCCTTCCCGACGGCAGCACTGCACAAGAGAGCAGCCCAAGGGCTGCTGCTCCAGGCTGTGGTCAGCTGCCAGGCTGCTGTGGGGGAACACGATCACAGCGCTGGCTAATGCCCACAGGACCCTCCCCTCAAATCAAACACGCTGCCCCAGCCACACAGCAAACCCCTGCAACCCCCTCAGGTCCGTGCGCCCATGCAGACAAACTGGCTGGGCCGTGACACCCCAGTCTCTCCCATTTCTCCCCTGTGCTGGGCAGGAAAAGCGTGACACGTACCCTTCTCCACCGAGACAGTGCCGTACTTCATCTGATTGCAGCAGATCCCCACAGAGATGAGACCTTGCTTCATTTCTGGAATGGCAGAAGACAGCTTGTGCATTTTAGGGTTACGCCTGCCCTCAGCAGTCCTGCAGGGCTGCCTCCCCTCCAGCTGGGCCCACTATGTCACAGCTAAGTCTCTCCCAGACTGTTTTTCCCCCCAGGCCTGGCAGGGTGACACGCACCATGCCCAACTGCCCCACTCACTAGTGAGCTGCGAAGCCACGGGTGCTGCTCCCTCTCTCTGACCTTCTGCTCGGTTCTTCAGGCATCCCAAACCCGAGGCCGAGCCGGCCAGCAAGACGCAGCAGAAACCCCAGAGCTGGTAATGTTCTTACCGTGGAAGAACGCAGCCTCCCCTCTGTCGTAGCTCTTGGGCACAGGAACTCTGTTCTCCGTGTGGTTGAGGATAGTGGACAGAACTCTGTCGAGTGCTTTAGCCCCGTACTGCGAAAGGAGACGGGAGTTGTGCACGGGATGAACTTACACTGGCGGCTCAGCGGTGGCCTGAGAGTGTCACAACACCTCTGCTGGCACCGCAGAGAAAGCCACCGCCTCCAGGAAGGCCAGTGAGCTGGTGGCTGTGCCAAGGGGGAAGCCGTGTGTCCTCTGTCCCCGGGGGGCCAGAGTACAGGAACCTGCACATCCACACCACAGCGCTGGCGCCAGCTCCCTTGGGGGCAGAGGCCCAAGCGCCCTTCCCGGCTCCCCTGCAGGAGCACAGTCCTCCCCCAGCGCCAGCGCGGTGCTGGGACCCACACTGGGACCCGCACGGCTGATCATTAACCCGCTCTGGGTGCTGTGCGTGGGGGTGATGTGGGGGGAGCTGGGTGCTAGGCCAGATCCTGCCTGTAGATGCCAGCAACGATCTTCCCGGCTCTGGCTCCCGCTGCGGGCACTTGCTAAACCCCTTCCACACCCTCCCTGGCTGAGCCACCCTGAGAACAGCCCCAAGTTACCTTGTTCTCAAAGTTGTACTTGCTGAGATCTCGGGATTCGGTGGCCCGTCGGTCTCCGTGAGTTAAGGCACCCTAGGAGGCAGACCAAGCAAAGAGTTCTTACTTTTAGCTGTTGCAAAACACCAGAGAAGGACGGCCAAAGTCACATCTCGGAAGAGGCCAGGATAAGAATGCGTTGTGGGCAGGCAGTGTTCCTCTGGAATACTGAGACTTTGCCAAGGTATTTGGGGATTTAACAGAAGTGAAGGAAAATGAAACAGAAACAAATTAATTATTTCATCAGCTTTCTGGAAACAGATGGGTTTATGCTCCTGTAACAGTGGGGGAATTCCAGCATCTGGAATTGGGTTCTGCTTCCCTGAAATTCCTCCTGATGCCTTGGTTACATATTCTTCTTCACATCCTTTCCCAAATCCCAGGATGCTAAAAGCTTTCTGCGTTCCACAACTGCAACGCTTCCGTCAGGGGTGATGCAATCCCCCGAACTAGTCACGCTGGCCGTGCCAGTGGCAGCACCAAAATGGAAGCTCTTCAGAGAGAATGGGAACTGACAGGGTATCCCTTTGCCACAGGGCACTTACCAGGCTCTCCAGACGTTTTGCCACGATGGATGCAAACCTCCTCTCCCCTGCCAGCTCGGAGATAAGGAAGACATACTCTGGAGCAGAAACTTGGTTCGATCGGTGTGTTCGACCTACAGGGACATGAGAAGTGAAAGGAGAGGTTGGTACAGCCCGGCCGGTACAGGAAAACAAGCTGAGCAAGAGGTGAGAGCGCCAAAACAACGTTCTACGTCCTGCTGGTTCTCAAAGGGGATCTCTCTTGGGGAAAAGGACAGAGGCACCATGGCATTCATCGCCCTGGTGCTGCTGAGACCTTGGCAGAGTCGAGTTTATAGCCCTGACCCTCTGGGGCTGCGGACTGACTCCCCAGTTTGAGCTAGGATGTGTGTTATGTCGTTTGTGCTCACGTATCGAGGAACCGTCCCTCCCGACCCTACGGAGCCTCCCCAGGGCGGAATAGAAATCCCCAGGCACCCCCGGCACATTTCACGGGGACACACTGCTGACATGTATGGGAGGGTTCCTCCTTCCCACACTGCAAATCACTCCGGAAGCCAACACAAACCTTCCCCACAAGATAAATCAGCCACAACTGCTTTGTGTCTGCATTTGCACCCTGGCAAAACGTGGCAGCAGTGTGCTCTGCAAGGTGCTGTATCTTGGAAAGGGAAATACACCCGCCCGGCTGCAGCACAAGCCCGGCTTGAGCGGCCACACTTGCCTTTCCCTCCCCAGGCTTCATGGTCTGAACCACGCTCAGGGAAGGGGACAGTGACCAAGAACACCCAGCCCTCACCGAACTGCTGTATGGCCCGGTCCGCGCTCCAGGGCAACTCCAGCGTCATGTGCACCCGGCGCTTCTGGTTTTTCACCCGTCTGTCTGCTTGGAGAGAGATACCTGAGCTGGAGGCCTCGGAGATTATTGCTACAAGCTAAGGGAGAGACAAGAAGTGAGAAAGGGGAGTGAGGTTCCTGGACATCTGCAAAATTGCTTCAAGAAACAGCCCAAAGCACAATTCCCCAGCCCATGAAGGGACCCAGGACTCCTTGTCACCTTCCAGCAGGTCAGACAGACAGACAGAAAGCTGCAGAGCCTGGTTGGCCTGAGGCTGGCAAGGCGCAAGCATGCAAAGGCACCCTCCCTGTCACGTCCTTCTCAGTACTCGCTCCCCTGCAGATGTTCAGAGGTTTCCCTGGCTCGAACCTGACTCACCTTTTCCCCTTTCATAAAACGCTCCTTCTCCTTCAGGTTGACGTGGTCTATGGTGAGGCCTTGCTCTGCACGAGACTCGAACATGACGGAGCCGTCCGGTCTGCAAACTACCCGTCCCTTCCGCCCCGTCATCTGCACACACCGCGCAGGGGAGAGAGAGGCTGTTAGCAGAGGGGAGAGACCTGCGTGGCGCAGCAAGTCAATTCAGAAAGTCAGTTCTCCACAGCTTTTTCAGATTGCAAGGAAGGAGAGAAAACCCTCTTCCAGCGGGAACACCCTTTGCTGGCCCCTTTTCCCGTCTCCCAGTGCCACCGAAATACACTCTCGATTGTGAGGAGTACCTCAGCCACGTGCTCCGGGCCCCCAAAGTGATTGATCAGTTCATCCAAGGTATTGAGAGGTAGCTCTTTGCCCAGTGCTTTTACTTTTGCTAGGAGGTCCTGCTTCATCTTTTCCACGTGTTCTAGTTCTCTCAGGCCATGCGTATCTTTCCGGGAAGGCAGCATGTGAAAGTTACCTGCAATAGAACATGTGAAAGTTTAGAGTTACCTGGTAATTGCAAATCAAAGGGGCGGAAACAAAGTTGTCCCAAAGGGCTTCTGGGGGCACTATCGGATGAGCAGGCAAAGACACCTTGACTTGCAATAAATGCTGCTGAGCGCGGAGCCAGTTCCCTCTGTGCTCCCCCGGGGGCGAAGGGGGGAAGGCGCATGCAGGTCAAATTCCTCCTGCCCACTGATCACAGCAGGTTAATGTGAATCGACCTCAAAAGACCAAGCCTGACCATCACAGGATAAAACCTAGCCAAGGTCACAAGGCTGTCCCACGGACAGGAAGAGCTTCACCTTCCTGAGAAAACAGCAAGAGAGTCTCCTCGCACCAGCTCAGTGACTCTGCAATCCCCTTAGCCAGAGAGCCCCCCAAAAGGGTCACGTCTGATCTCGCACTGTCCGTGCTCGCAGGGCACTGGGGTGGGCGGCTGTTTCCAGCTGCGTCCCGTGCGCTGGGTGCCACGCACTGGAACGAGGTGACTCTGGTTCCCAGCTCCCCGCAGCGAGGAAGGAGCTAACCCCGTGCTGCTGCGCTGCTTACTTCTGTCCTCAGTGGCGAAGCCGTTGTAGGTGTGCTCAACGAAGATGACATCGTCCGTCTCAAACATGGACTCCGGGGAGGAGTTGAAGTCACTGTCAAGCCCCATGTCGGAGTCGGTGCTGCTGTCATCGCTGATCTTGATCACGCCCGTGAGGTCACACATGCCCTTCAGAGCCTTGGCGCAGCGGCCCCTCTGCTTCCCTGCTAGGGAGAGCGAGCAGCGTCAAGGGGGAGTCCCCAGCCTTGTGCCTCAATGTAGAACAGCAAGCACCAGCTCAGAAGGACAAGGAGGAGGAAGAAAAATCACAAAACAGCTGAGATTGCCCCCAATGAAAGGCTGATCTTGGAAAGACAGAGCCTCTCGGGTGGGACGGGGGGCAGTTAGGGAAGGAGGGAGAGCGGGGGAGGGACAGAAAGAAAGAGAACGGGAGAGAGAGAAAGAACAAACGAGGCAATCTTTCTCAGGGCTGAAGCTAGTTGCACACATCAGGATGAACACACAGGCGGCTCTAAGCAGTGCTAACTCCCCAGGGGAAGGAGGCCGTGGGTTTGACTGCCTCCAGAGGAATGTGCAGGACACGGGAAGGTGCCAGTGTTTCGGGATGTTGTTTACTTCCAAGCACAGCGAGACATGCCCCTGCCTGATGGCAGGGTTCACAGACCAGCTTGCACAGGCTGCTCTGCACCAGCAGCCAGTCAGGATAACCCCCCCGCTCTGCCAGTGCTGCCGTCCCCCTCCTCCGCCTCTCCCACACGCCACTGGAGGAGGAATCCCAAAACTCGGCTTACCTGCAGCCACAGCCAAGAATTTGGCAGGGAAATGACTTTTTTCCCCAGGACACCTGCCACGCTGTAAGGAAGGGGCAGTGCAGAAACGCCCCCCCTTGCTGCAGGAGGGCGTGAGAGGCGCAGGCAGGACCCCTGGGCAAGAAGCGGCCGAGGGAGAGGGCACAGCTACTGGGCAAGTGGTGGAGGCGAGGACCTACGCTGCGACAGGGAAGTGGGTTAGAGGGAGGACAGGGTGAATGACGCAGAGCTGCCATCCTCTGGATGAGAGGGAGCGATGGGAGATGAGGGCAAACTGAAACCAGGGCAGAGGAGCAAAAAGCATGAAGTAGGGAAAAGGGAAAAAGGAAAAGAAAAAGCTGAAGTGGCCGGGGTGAAGCAGCAAGGCAGGAGGTCAGATGCTGGGCAGTGGAGTGTGCTCTTACGTTTTCTTTTAATGCCAGTTCCTTTTTCTCTCTTTCTTTTGGTTGAAGGAAAGTGCTTCTGAATTAGTGATAGAAAGACGCCTCTGAAAGTAAGATGCAAAATTTATTCTAGCTACCAGGAACAGGAACATCTGCTGGTTATCATGTAGCAATGTGTATTTGAGATAGCACCACATTTCATGAAAAGGGGTAAATCCTGCACCACAACAGCAGCAACGCAGACTGCGTGTGGTTCCCCAAAGGGTCCTGCCGTGGGAGCGTGGGCTGTGCCAGCAGCTCCCCAGCCGTGAAAGGGGGCGCTGAGGGAGGGCAAAGCACTGCCCTGCTGGGAAGAGCACTGCTGGCGGGGGAGCATGGCCCTTCCGAGAGACACTGCAACAAAAGCAGAGCACACCCGGGGCTCTGCACCACCATGTGGCACGCCAAAGTTGCAAGACCTTTACACGGCAACTAAGAGGGAGTTTTAAATGGGAAACACACTGGGAAGCTGTTACATCACTACTGAAAAATCCAGGAAGTCCCAGTGTCCCAGCCCCTCTCCGTGCTCTGACAGCAGAGCCCACCGCCAGGCTGTCCAACAACTGCGCTCCACCAAGTCCTCTGATTAACTGGACGTGGGCCTGCTCGCCCACGAAACAGAGAAAGTGACAAAACACGGATACGTAGCGGTTTCAGGTGAATGGAAAAAAAATCATAAGAGGTGGAAAACAAATGTTTCTGTGGGCCGTTCTGCAAATAAAAGCAAATGCTTAAATGCTGATCATGTTGGGTGGGGATGAACCCCCAGTGCAATGAGAGGGCAGTGCTGAATGAGCTCTGGTTGGAAAAAAAAAAAACATATGTTGAAAGCGACAGCCGAGAGGGATGGACATGACAACTCGCCTGTGTGAGAAAAAGGGAGTCTTGGGAACCAGGGAGGGAGCTCTAAGGCCCTTGGATCGCGGGGCTGGAGGAGACGGAGACACCCCCGTGCTGGCTATGGAGCGACCGCCATCACGCGCCAGAACGAGCCCTTTCGTGCTGTGTGCTGGTGTGACCCCGGGCTCGGAACCCAAAGACTCGCCTCAGGTCTGGAGCCTCCCTGCCATGAAACCTTACTCATTTTCCCGACACTTGCACTCCCCACCTCCCCTGCAAACAGAGGGTTGGGTTGGTATTCACTCACTGAGCAATCTGTGTATTTTTAACCCCACTTCTCGGCATCTTTTAAACAACTGCTTCTTCCCAGCACACTCCCCTCAAGAAATCCCCTGAAGTGCTGTAAAACCAGGACGCCGCATTTGGAGGCTCAGCAGATGCCAAAAGACGCTCAATTATCTGGCCAATGCTGCTGAGCAAAGAGCTCTCTCTCGCCTCTGGAACTGGGGACAGAGTCAAGCAGCATGCGTGATCACTGACAGATCCTTCCGCCTTCGGCAGCTGAGCAAGGCTCAAGGGACCGCACAGTCCTCTGGCCCGAGTTCCTCCGAATTCTGTGACATGAAAACCAATCCAAGAGCCCCCATCAACCCCAGCAGTTGTTAGGATCGCTTTGTGCACTGCCACCAAACTGGCATTTGTTTTCCAGGAACGGATGTGAGACAGCAGAGTGACACCAACACAACCCCCTGGCAATAAGGGAGGAAAGTTTGGCCTAAACTGGACACATACTGTCCCTGGCATCTCTCACTGTTTTTACCTGCACCAAAAGTCCCTTCAAAAGAAAACAGTAACAGTCGTGCCACCTGCAGAACACGGGAAATGCAACTCAACCTAATGTCTCAGGTTTTTGTCCCCCATCGTGCACGAACAGCCACGTTCATGGGACAGGCTGGTACTCTGAACGCTGCAGAAATGAGGGGGAGCGTAAGCCCCATTCTCCGCTGAAAGGGAAGCACAAGTCCTGCTGCTGGCTTCACTTCAGGCACAACCAACCCTCCCGTTAGCTAGGAACGAAGGTGACACAACTGGGACACTGCAGAAGCCTGGCACTCAAAGTCTGTGTGCTGAAAGCCAGCCCTGGTGAACCTGAGCTCCTCGGACCACTCCCCCCTCTCACCGCTCCAGTGATGCCGCCTCACGTTATCATCCCAGTCTCTGTCATTACACGAGGTTCCCTCACTCGTTTCTTCAGTGCCAATAGCCCTGTTTTCCAGAGCCAGACCTACACAAACCACGTCGGAGCTCACATTTCTGGCTGTCCTACACCCAACAATTCTTTCCCACGTGTAGAGAGTTGGACCAGGCTGTTCATGCAAGTCCGGACCACAGGAAAGTTCAAAACCCAGGTTCCAGCTCCTGAAGTCGCACTGGAGAAATAGTGCCCCAGGGACCCAGCTAAGTGTCCTCTGCATTTACAGCTCATGCAGGGCGAGGTGTTCTGAAACTGCATTTCAAGAACTGCAAGTGGTAAGTGGCCCCAGGGCAGGGCTTTCCCTAGCAGCCTCCAGCTCCCATGCATCCCCCCAGAAGAAAAACAGGGATTTTTAACTCACTCTGCAGCAGAGACAAAACAATTTAGATGCCCATCGTTCTCGTCCAGGACTTCTCTGGTGCGAGCCTCCCCGGTGGACTGCAGGCCAATGACGATACACTGCGGGGAAACACAAGGGACGGCACAGCACGGCGTCAGGGAGGCTGTACCACAGCCGGCACCCAGGCTTCTCTAGCTTGAACCTGACCCAAAATGCTGTTTCAGATCAGCTTGCCCGGATCTACCAAAACCAAACAGTGGGTAATGCCTCGGAGCACGAGACCTTGTTAACTCCCCCGTATCATTTACTGTGAATATTCTCAGAAACCCGGACACTGCACATCATTCTGGTTAATCTGGAGAGAAATTCAGCCTTAAAGAGGTTTGAAATTGCTTTCAAGACAAGCTGAACAATAATTAACTCCTTTTGGTTAAGAAGGGAGTTACAAAAAATTCATTTGTAATGTAAGATTGATGGCTGCCAGCGCAGCGAGGCTCCGATACCACACCTTGTCCTTTGCCAGCTCCTCCTTGGCAAGCTCAACGAGTCGCCGGACTTTAGCAGCAATGCAGAGATACTTGAAGAAGCGCTGGTGAGCTGACCAGAACTGACCCCACAAGGATTTCCGAGACTCCAGGCCGATCCAGTCGGCTGCCTGCTGGAACACCATCAAGGCCTCTGCCCACTGCAGGCAATACCGAGAAAAGCTGAGTTAATATCCTCGTTTTCTTTTTCATTACTGCCGTGCAGGAGGTTATTAGAACAGTCTGGGGTTTGATAATCTGATTTAACATCAGTATTTATGTCGCTGTATTAGGCTGAATGAACAGTCTGGTCATTCTCTCCTTTCTGCATTAGCATGATGTTGCAAGCTCTGGTTTGCAAATATGGAACTTTTAAATAGAGGCAAAAAAAGAAATAAATCAGAATTGTTTACGTAAGCTGAGCGTGTGTACCCCTCTCCCTTCCCATAAACAAGCTCTGTGGTCATGGCCAGGCTGAGGGTTCTCAAACCCTCCCACATAACAAGCGGCCGTGCCCAAAGCGCAGTGAAACACGTCCCCCCACTGCAGTGGGAGCAGCTCACCAGCTTCGCTGCCTTGTCATAGACAATCTTGTACTGCTGATCCAGCGGGATCTCCTCGATTCTGAAGGTCACTCCAGTGAAACTGAGCTGCCTGGCAATGTACATTCCACTGACCTTCATGTCCATTGCCACGATCTCCATTGCACCAACTCCCCTGGGAGAGGAAAACAGTTGTGAAGCCCCTTCCTCTGCTACAGGGCAGTGTCGGGTAGGTGCCTCTGCAGAATCAGCACCTCTCCTGCCTCAAGCTGCCCTTAGACACTTTCCCCAGTCATTGCACCCATTTCCCAAAGGCTGCCACAAAGGGTAAGCCCCATGAAAAGGGGTGCTGGACACGACTTACCTCTTTTCAATTGCATGCAGGAACTCATCGAACGCTCTGAAAGGGGTGCCTTGCCCCCAAATCCCCAGGCGGCTCATGTAAATCATGTTTTTTGGCTCAGAGGCACCTGTTTCAACAGAATTCGCTGTTAGCAAAACCACAGCAGTTGTGAATAGTTCTGACTCAAGTAAAGCGAACTCTTAAGAGGATGGTAGCTTGCCTTTGTGCTTTAGGAGACCCAAGGCCTTTCCAAACATTACCCTCCTACACTAAGCAGGCCAGCATCACCGCACAGCTGAACAGCTGGCCAGGAACAAGTTAAACGGGAGAGGAACGGGTCTACCTTGCCAAAATGTCACAAGTAATGGCAGTGATGGGGCTCGGGGCAGATCTTGGTGCACTAGGCTCTAGCACCACGGTGCTATTCACCTCTCCTTGCATGAACGTGGACTCCCAGTGCACGTGTTCACATCCCAGTGACCGGCAACTGTACGCACGGCGCCCACGCGACACCGAGAGCAGCTTACCTGTGGCACTGGCATAAACAACCCTTGCTTGAGGCAGTTTGTTCTGAAGGTCCAGCACTGCTTTGCCCATTTTAGTAGAGCTGGCATTTTTGGCTTTGTGGCATTCATCAAACACAATCTGGAGGGGAACGTCAATTAAGGAGAAAGGATCTATTTTCACCGCGAGGATGGGAGCAGACAGAAAATACAACCCAGCCTCCTCCAACCAACTGAACAACCAGTCCCGATAGCAACAGGACTGACTCGTTCCCCACACTGCATGGAATCCCTTGGGTCTGCCCAGTCCTCTGCTCCTCAGAGCCCCAGGTCATTTCCCCCTCCCTCTCCCTTCGCTTCCAAGGTGTGTCTTGTATTGCTGAGGGGAGAAGAATGCTGAAAAGGTTGATCCCAGCTGCATTCTTCCCCTCCTCCCATGAACACTGCAGCCTGTGGAGGAGGGGAGAGCAGCGTGGGGGAATGCATGTGCTTACAGCATTTCAATATCTACCGCAGGCACCCGGCTGCTCGGCACAGCTGCTCCCAGTGACTTCAGATGGCCCCAAGCTCTTTGTTCCTTGGTGAAGTACAATCATAAGCATGCAATTCTTCTCGCTGTCTCCATATTTTACTTTTTTTTTTAAAAAAGGATACAACTCCATCAAAGTTTTCCCTGCACCAGTCCAAAATTTGTTTTAAGCGTGTCCTGTGCTGCCCGCCTGCCTGGCTTTCACCAATCAGCGCAGAATAAGTGGCAAAGAGGACTCCTTCTGAGGTAGCTGTGTCACCGTATTTGATCTGCAGAAAGGAAGAAAGGAGCACACACGCTCACGATACTCGTCCCCAGTACGTCGCGCCCATCCTTCACCCACAGCCACCACCGCCCGTTGTGCTGTGGCCGCACGGCGCACGTGCTCCTGCCTCCGAGCACAAAACCCAGTCCGAGAGCAGAACAGACAAAGGACTGTTGGTAGCTGATGTCTTCAGCGCTTCTATTTGGCACTGAGAGATGGTGATGACAGGGACTTCAAATGTCTGGACACGTTCCACTAGCCAATGTGTCAGCACATCTGGATGCACGCAGTGAAATGTGGAGACCACGCTAGGACTTCCAATTTTCTGGCCAACCTAAATTGCTTCATTTTTTTAAGCAACAGTTTATAATGTTTAATTGTTTTGAACCCTCCCATCTGTTTTAATTACTTCTAAAAAATAATTCTCTCTTTGACGGGGTGAGATTGTTGCCTGTCTTACTGTCATGGGTCACACCTGTAATGAAATAAAAGGTAGGGGGAAAAACCCACGGTTCCAATCTGACAACGTTCCATTTAAAGCCTTTTTGGTCGGGAAACAAACATCCCTTTCATTCTCGTAATAGAGTGCATTCAGAGGTGTCAAACACATGTGGTTTCCATTGACTTCG
The DNA here is from genome assembly GCA_013398295.1 of Chionis minor. Taxonomy (NCBI): domain Eukaryota; kingdom Metazoa; phylum Chordata; class Aves; order Charadriiformes; family Chionidae; genus Chionis; species Chionis minor. The sequence continues at coordinate 20,278 of VZSF01008782.1, forward strand.
TAAGAGCTGGTGGTTCAACACCATTAAAAACCAGAGGAGTGTTTCAGCGAACTGGCCAGTGGGGCGGCCAGCACAAGCCTGGAAGAGGCTGAGGCACTGGACAAGAGACTGAAGCACAGGCCACGAAGACGCCTGTGAACAGCCACTGCACAACTGCTGGCTGCTTCTTTTGAGAAACACTTCATCCTCACCACTGACTAAACGGAAGAAAGTCTGAAAATTCTCTGATTTGCTCAGTTGGGGGAAATGCCCACGTGCTCAGCCACGACACCGTGTGTCTGCAGCCCCCCGCCAGGCACCAGTCTGTGCACTGACATGTGCTTCCTTGCTCGCACGCTCTGCAAAGTGGTTCCATGAAATCAGCACTCGGAAATGTTAGCCCAGGAGAGCAGAGCACGCCCCGTCGAACAGGAGCTGTTCCCTCTGCAGGACTCTTCAGGAACAGCAAGAAAAGTTCCAGTCCTGCTAAACTCTGCGCTTGCCTGGAGATACTTCCCACTCCCTGCAGGAAACAGCTCTGTGCTCACAGAGCAGCTCTGCAGAGCGTACGAAAATAGCAAGAGGCCGGAGTGGGAAGAGCGCGCTGAGAGGGGGAACAGCAAGCGCTTGCTGTCTGCTACTGCCTGCGCCACCAGCCAGGCGGAGGCAGAAGCCACTGCTGCTTTACACGCCGAGGCAGATCCATCTCACTGCTACTGTAGGCTGATTTTCCAGAGCGCCATCACAGCTTCTCTCCCTACCTTATTCAAAGCATGCACAGGAATGTGGGAGGCTTCGATGTCCTTCAGGTCTCTCTCCGCATCATACTTGAGATCATTGGAGACGCTGAACCTGCAAAGCGAGATGTGGGTCTGGTTATCTCCTAGGAACAGTCGGGGCAGGCACGGTGATTAATGGCTCTGACTAAAGCAACAGTAGGTGTGCAGAACTGTCACATTTCCAACTGCCCACACACCTCAGCGCACGATCCCACAGCAGACTCCAGTCTGCCACTTACGACGAGCCGTGTGTGTTCTGCAGTAAAACCCCATACTCCAGGGGCTTGAGGCTGCACCCGGGAAGTCCACGAATACCCTTCCACCGACTTCAAAGAGAGCGGGGATAGGCTTGACGCTGCGCTCCAAGCAGCACATAATCTGCTATTTCATAGTGACTCACTCTCCAGCACTGCTGCAAGGGAAATATTCCCATTTCACAGGCACAAAGAGGTGGAAACGACTTATCCAAGGCCACAGCATGAGTCAACTATAAAGCCAACATCAGCAGTAAGGAATTCCTTACTCCCAGATCCAAACTAACCCCAAGGTCTTACGGGAAGAGAGAAAGAAAACCACAACAACTTACCACAGAGCTTTTTTCCTCCCTTTAAGATAATTTTCAAAGATGATGCCCGCAACTGTCCTGCCCTTTCCAACTCCAGCACCATCCCCGATGAGGAACCCAGCTCGCTGCCCATTGGGTAATAAGACTTCATGTTGCTGCAAAATCAAGAACAGAACTAGAAATTAACCCAGATTTGCCTTTGCTAACAGCTTTAATGTGAGCTTATAAGAGCAGCGGTTAACCCTTTCACATATCCCATCGATGCAAGTGAACTTCCTGCCTGGATAAACAACGGCAGAAACAGTCAAGCGTCACGGCCAAGCTCACGAGTGACAGTTCACGGAAAAAGTCCCCAGGCCTCCAAAATGTAAAGCACTTCCTTCTGCAACAGAAGGCAAGGGTTCTTGCCTCTTCGGGAAACAGACCCACAGAAGTCCCCGGCGTCAAATAATCCTTTCAGAAGGCATTTAAAATGCCGTATGCCAAAGTTTCCAAAGCTTCATCACCTACATTACAGGTTGTTTTAAAACCCATCTGAACATCTGTCCATACAAAAGGCAGTTTCTCCTTGGTGTAAGACAGGCAAACTGGGCAAGGTGGCGCCACGTACCTGGCAGGCGTAAATGATTGCTTCCAGCTGTAGTGCAGAGAGTGACCCTTTGTCGGCAACGGAGCGTGGCAGGGAAAGGCTGTAGGTGATGTCGGGTGGGGGGACGCTGGACAGAGTGCTCGTTTCCACCACGAGGTCAGGGTGGTGCTTCCCAATCTTGGCTAAATGACAACATGAAAAACAGATAACTCGCGTTCCTCGCTCCCATGGAGCCACTCAAGAAGGACCGCAGACCTCATTAATAGTCGTAGCCCTCTGCTCGGGACCAGAGGAGACAAGCCTGACACCTGCTCTTCACTCTCTTGTTCCACTGACATTTCAGATTGCCAAAACCAAATCACGCCTCCCCCAAAAGCAAGCAACAGAAAAGCGTTCTGCTAAATTAGCGCAGCACCAACAAAGGATCAGTGCACTGGTAAAGCTTTTCTAGAAAATCACAAGCTTGGGATGTGCCACGGCAAGCACCATATACTGCTTGCAGAAAAATAAGGGAGCAGTTAATTAGGTTGGTCCACAATGGAGCTAAGAGAACCTCCCGTACTCGCCCAATGGCGAGACACTCACATTTTGAGGGTACGTATTCTGCATAGGTCTCTGTTTGCCCCAGCTCTTCTGTTTCTTCTTCTTCACCTTCATCCTCCTCCTCTGCAGGAGCCTGAGACTGAAAAGAAACACAGCATTGACCAACTGTTAATGTTCTCATTGAACTACGGACACACGCAGTGCTACACAGCGCCTAGAAACTACCATTTAAACCAGCTCTATGCAAATTCACAAACTTTTCAAATACAATTAATGGCATTTATAGACTAGAGCAACACAAGGAAAACCATCTGCGAGAGCCCACCCCCGGGGCCCAGCAAGCGCTTTAAGAGCGGCTTTCAACGCCTAGTCCACACCAAATGAGGGGAAGATGTTTACATCACTTCTCAGATGGGCTGTGGGCTAGCATGAATTCTGCCCAGTTGTGCTCTAATCTGGCCCCCAGTAAGGGACACAGACCAGCGGCAAGCTCAGCATGGTACTCAGCAGCGTGAAGTCAAGTCATGAAAGCCCAGATCATTCTTTAACATAGCGAGGCTCCGCCACGGGAAATATAAGACTTCTGGGAAAGGGCAGTGAGTGGTATCTGTCCGATTTTCTTGTCTCATTCCTTCTGAAGGGAAAATGGTCAGAACTGCTCCCCTCCACGCTGCCGAGTTGCCCCGTTAAGAGCCCGGTGGCTGGTCCCACTGAAGCCGACCATTGCTCTCACCTCGTAGCTGACGAGGAGCGGGGTGTTGGGGACAGCAGGAACACGGTCATTCAAAGTGTTTAAGCCAGGGAAGGATCTGCTGGGTGAGAACAGCTGGAACAGAAAGGGTGTGGGTGAGAAAGCAGCCTTAATCCTCACACTCCACCCCCAACAGGTATGAAGACACCACAACAGTAAAGGTACGTATGTGCTGTACTCAGATCTTCCACTCTGACGTTGTCAGTGGACTTTAATACTTTCTGTTTGTGAAAGAAAAGCCCTGGGCAGTAATTCTGGAAACTAGTAAATCTTGCAAATGCCATACACGCTTTTTTCGACATACACACAGGGAATAGCTGACCAAGGTAAATATGTTCTTGCAAGAAGTGTGAACATTTTGTGTGTGTGCCCACGTGTGATGAAAGCCTGCAGGGACACACGTCCTCCCACACGTGCAGGACAGGAGTCTTTCTGCCAAACCACACAGCATTAAGACGGGTCATCCCAAAACGGCACATTTTGCCTTTAAAGAGGAGACCTCAGGCATAAGCCCACCTTTCACACACCCCCCATGAGCACTAAGGGATTACCTGGGCAAACACTGCCACTTTGAAAGGATTCCTACACGTCAGCAGTCCCTGTCAAGACCTGAGCAGAGTTTATTATGGGAATTCCGGACTTGCTCTGCACTGGGGCAGTCGCATTAATCACCGTTTTCCCGTTTTGTTTCAGAGCACAAAACTGCTCTGCTGCTCCTGACAAGACAGCTCCTCGTTAAAAGGAGCTGCGCAGATTCTCCTTGCAGGGTGATGTGTTTTATCCCAAACTGGTGAGTCCAACCGAGAGCTCTGGGTTGGATTTGCTAATGGAAGAGAACCAGCATCACTTTGGGGACCAGATGGGGACACTGGAGTCCAGCCGAGGAGATCCAAACAGGGGGAACGGGAAAGGCTGAACAAAATTGCAACCAAAAGCCCTTGCTGGGAATGGAGCGAGCATTAAATCAGAACACCAACACTTTACATCTTCTTACAAACTGCCCTTGAGGCAAGCACTTACTTAAAAATTTTGCAATTTTGTTTTTAACATTCAAAGCACTCTTCAAAGTAATTACCTAGAGGCACCAGCACACAGCCCAGGGGTCAGCCCCACGGAACTGCTGTCCCGAGGTTAAGGACCACCACTGCCCTTCGCCCGAGACCCCCGAAGCCTGCACGCCCCCAGCTGCCCCTCAGCCTCACCGCCCTCTTGCAGAGACCAGGACCACCGGTGGGGACATCCCCTACAGACACCAGCCACAAGGCCCAGGAGCTCCCACTGCACCAAGACCCCCCACCGGGCCGGTGATGGGGGGGTCAGGCTGCCGTGTGGGCTGGCCGGGTCCCCCCAGGCGCCAGCTGCCATCTCGGAGTTAAAGATGGCTTTGGACCATGCAGCCCGCTGCACCGCAGCCAGCCAGGAGAGCTCCCCAGACACTCCTAGCTGGGAAGGCAGAATCGAGGAGCTCCTTTGTCTGCTCCCACTCAAACAAACTCACATTGGAATTTCCCGACAGTGAGCAAGGTCAAGCCAGCAGCTTATGGCATCCAAAGCAATCAACAGCTCCAGAAGCAGCACTACTTCAAGTTTATAGCCTGCAAAGAGTGCCAGACTTACAGAGACCCACGCTCCACCAGCAGAAGTGAAAGATGGGAAGTTCTTAAGCATAAACACTCCAATTATTTCCTTTTTTTTTAAATTAAAAAAAAAAAAAAAAAGAAGAAGAAAGAAAAAAACACCCTCCATTACTGGAAGCCTGAGTCAGAATTACCAGAAGGAAGCTGGACGGAAGAGCTATTTTCAGTGCCAACAAATCTGGAGAGCAGGTGAAACATCTCCACCTACAAATCTGAGCTCAGTATAAGAGTTTCTTCTTAGGCAAGAGAAAGGCCCAGATCTGCTGGAACAGCAGGACTTGCTTCTCACAGTTCCAGCAGTGGAAAGTTAATGCGGGTCTGCTTTTGCACCATGCGGTCTTCAAAGTACGCGTCCCTGCTCTCCCAGTTCAGCATCGGGGCTTTGGCATGCAGCATTTCACCTCAGGTATCACAAAGGAAGCGACAGAAACCTTGGCTGTTTGGAGCACCTGAAAACTAACCCCGTAGCTGAGAATACGCTGTGAAGGCCAGTCCAGGTGGGACCAGGAGCTACAGCGGGTGATGTATCATCTTGCCCCAGATCGAGCTTGTACAATTCCTTCCTTCCTCTACCCTCACTCGCCTCCCGCTTCCATTCGCTCCTTCCTCTACACCATACGTCTAAAAGCATTAACAGGAGAGGCATACGCACAGCGTACGTGAGAACACTGGCATGTAAGCAGGACAGAGACTCAAAGCCGCCGGCAACTGCACAATCAAAGACTTGGTCTTAATCCATTTTTTTCCTCTTTGCATCATTCTACACTTTGCCCCATCTTGCCGTGACTTCCATAGGGAAAGAAACAGTCACATCTGGCCGACAAGCCAACTCCCCTCTGCATAAATTCATTCCCTACGTATGGAGCTAGGACAAGTGCTGCGAATGACAGAAAAAACTACATCAGCGGCTCACAAAAGCTCTAGTTACTGGCTCCAGAGCCACGGCTTTGCTTCCCCAGTCTTAAAAACACTGTAAACTTGTGAGATGGTTGTGAGAAAACACAATGGATTACACAAACTATTTTTAAAAGGTATTTCACAACTTCATTACAAATGAAGCAAGTGTGTTTTGTCTGCTAACTCCTGCAACTATTAAACAGTGCAGTAGCAGCTCTTCCCTGCATGCCCATGGCTGCACGACACACAGAGCCAGCGTGTCACACGCGTGTCTCTCCTTACGGGCAGCAGCTCTCCCCGCGCCGGCACAGGAAGGCAGCTCTGCATCCAGCCGCGTCCTCCTCAGGCACACACACTCCACCTAAAGCTTCAGCACTGGGCACCTGACCTAACAGTTCCTTAGTGAGCTTGAAATGTGCAGCACTGCGCAGTCTCACCACGATGCTCTTCTCCAATTTACTCCGTCCCCTTTTCTGTAAACCCATTTCCCCGGTGCTAGTGACAGCTGGCAGAAAGAAGGAGGAAAGCTAAAATAGGGATATAGTCTTTTCCACACCGTGTCTCCGAATCGCTGCACCACAGAAGACAGTTCATTTTTTTTTTTTTCCAAGAGGACAAGGTACAAGGCTGCTCTTGTACCTGGCTCTACGTGTGGGTGGCCCAGGCAGGATGCCTCACTCACAAGATGTCCCGCTTATCAGAGCTGTTCATGGAGATTGCCATTCCTGCTCCGCCTGCATCTCTGCGACGGAAATTCTGGAAAAACTACTGTCCTAACAGCAGAGCGCAAGGGTAGCCATTGCTGCGGGGTAAAAGCCGACCACCCAGCTACAACTGACTGGATGTGCTGGATCAAACAGATTCGGACCTGGGTTACACACAGCAGAACGAGACCAACGTTCAGTTTTGTACTGCAGCTCACTAACTGCCCTGGCTACTCAAAAGCCAGAATTCTTGCAGTTTTATGGGGAATTATGGTGGTGCAATGAGGTAGGGAGGGACAAGGAGAGATTATCTAAATTGCTTGTATATTGGTGCAGGTTATCAGCCAAGTCTCCGTCCTGTACTGAACGTTGCAGTAAGGAACCTTTTCTTTGGCACTGCTTGAGATTTTGAAACAGATCACTTGCTCGCCTCCTTTAACAACAACAAAAACCGCATATTTGAAATTCAGGTAATAAAACAATTGCCAATCATGAGTCAACCTGGCAACCCATTTACCTACTGTCCTGTGAGTTACCACCTCCCATGCAAAAACGAAACTGAACTCTCCTGACTGGGATGTACTTAACTGACACCTCCTCAGGAAATGTCAAACTCAGTAAAGAAACAAAAAACCAAAAAAGCAACCAACACACCCCACCCCCAACCACCTCTGTACTCTGAAAACACAGATAAGATAACATTTAAAATAGCCAGAGATTCTTTTCAAAAGGAAGTCGTTTATAAGCGGAATTCCAAGGAGTTAATTGGCCTTATCTGAATCCAAGTGCTCTGCAGGACAAGAGGCATGGGGAGGATGTGAAGAACAGCATGCAACAAGACGGGAGATGGCTGCTCTGCTACGGTCAGACAAGTTAGTCTCACACTTAGATGACACATATTTGTTTCTAACTTGCATTCTTTACACTGGATTTAGAACAGCTTTTTCCAGTAAGTTTTTTGCTGTGTACCCCAGACACAAAACTACAGGCTTTTTCAGGCCTCGAGCATCTCGACCAGAGTTCACATGCTCAGAAACAGGACACCACAGAACTATTTCTATAGTGATTTGGGCTACTCCTTAAAAAAAATGAAATAGGAGACTAGGAGTTATAAGGCACATGCCTTCTCTCTCGGGGGATGTAACTGTTTATAGCCTTTTTTAATCATCCAGCTTAGAGGCCGGCGATGTCCTCAGCCGTTTCTTTGGTTCAATTAGTTCAGCGCTCTTGCTGCTGTCTCAGAGTTCAAGTTCAAACTGACCCGAAGTCACCGGGCTGCGTGTGGGTCGCCTGTGCAGCCCTGGCCGCCAGCGCCACGGCATGACCCGTGGTCTGCACCACGTTTGCCCAGGGGAAGGAGAGCAGCGGTGTCCCCTGCTCCAACCACAGACACGCGGGCGGACACGCAGATGCCGCAACAGGCTGTGAAGGTGATCAGATCCCAGCGATTTCAGCAGGAGCTCAGGTCTCCGATTTGTGGATCCACGTGGCTGGACTGAGCTCTCACGGAAAGTCTAGGACAAACGGGAGCTTTGATTTCCCGAGTCCCAGGCCGCGGCCCGTGCCACCAAGCCACACTCCTTCAATACCCAACCTGTCACTGAGCCACACAGCAGCAGCATTTCAAAGCAGAACTGCTGCCAAAACTGATTTCCAAGCTGTGACAAACAGCCAGCGTTCACCATGGAAAATACAGTCAGACACTACTGACTGCAAAATGCAGCCTCTAAAAACATGATGGAACCTCAAAGTACAACAGTGACTAAAGCACAGGCGTGCCAGATCGCGTTCTGGGGCATTAATGGTGTTTTTCCCCCCACAATCTTCATAAGAGAACGACCTACAAAGGAAACCTACTGCGCGGCTGGGCATTCACTGTGAGAGCTGAGATCTAGAGATTCAGCAGACAGATGTGGATGGCAGCGGTTCCACCAACAACCAAAGCCGGTGGCTACCGTAGTGACCGCTGGCAGTCCCAACAGATGGCAGAAGGCTGGCAAAAACGCACAGAAGCACACGTTGCTGTGGGACTGCCGGGAGATCACACGCCCAGGAACACTCAGAGATGTAAAAGCATGCAGGGGCTTGGACTCACAGAGTAAACACAAATGGTTAGTCTTAAGTTGAGACAGTTTGTTTTTTAGTCATTGTCACTACAATATTTGCCATGGAGAATAAACAAACTGGAGCTGCTGCTGCTGGGGACCGTTAATGATCTACACCAGTGTTTTTCCTTGAGTCCATCTCTTCAGCACCCCGGAGCGCCCTGTCGCAGGCCACTCTGGACCTGCTGAATGTTTTAGGGATACGTGTTCCTCATCAGGCCCCCACCTGCCACAGCTCTCAGAGCAAGAGCTAGCGCCTGCACCGCACTCTGAAGGAGGAGACACCCCCTGAGGACGTCTGGGTTCTCTCCTGATTCCAGGAGACTAACGTATGTGTAATCGCTTCACCCTTTCCCTCCTCGAGTGAGGCTGGTAACAGCAAAACAACCGCATCATACTGATCACCCCTGTAGGGAATTGGGTTGGATTCTTAATTACTTGGTGAAAGCACCGCAAGATGAAGCCTGAGGTATTTATGGTCTGATGGGAGGACAGAAGGGGAGCAGCCCGTACCTCTATTTGGTTCTGCTGCGGCGTGTTTACATCCCATAGTGTTGGCACGTGGTTCAGACTGTCGCTGGACAAGAAGTTCTTAGGATCCGCAATGTCAGAGAGGGAATCCGCAGGGGACGAGAAGAGGGAGTTGTTGTTGGAGAGCTCATCAAGGTATGAAGAATCCTGAAATGGAGAAATGACCACAATTAGAGACAGCAGGGTGAGAAGACCAGAGAGCTCTTCGCTCACACCTACTCATCCAGGAAGTTTTAATTTCTTGCCATTAAATGAGCCACTCTGTTACTTCATGCTCCACAAAACTTCAAAATTAACTTGTAAATGAGGACATGCTCCCAGCAGCTGTTTTAAAATCTCCGTTTCTTGAAAACGTAGGAAAAACACTGCCTGGACAGAAGTGCTGGAACACATTCCAGGCTAACTCAGCCTGTGGCACCTCTACGTACAGGAGCGGAACAAAGAGTGGGGTTGCGCAAGACATCAGTCACCTCAACTTTGTGTGTGATTGGAAAGACTGCTGAGGGGTGGAAAGTCCTCAGCCCAACACCCAAATGACTCAAGTATCTCGTTCATGCTCTGAAGCCCACGGAGTACCAGCTACACCTGACCATGACACAGCTGTTTAATTGCAATTTATAACACAGCCATACCTGGAGGCTTTGGAAAAAATTAGTCTCCTCATGCCAGGTTCTGCACAAACGAGGCTGCCAGAAGCAGGAGGGAAGGAGCGGTAGTGTCATCTGGATTTGCATCTAGCTAAATCCTGGCAAATCTACCAATCCTTCTCCCAAGGGCATGCCTCAGTCTGGACAAGAAGGGAATGTGCTTCAGTGATGAGGATCACGCTCTGCCTTTGCTCTTTTTCTGGTGCGGGTAGTGAGACAGCTTACGACTGTTTTATTTTGTGCCAACCCAGCGATGATGTTGGTTTGAGTCACACGGACTCTAGCTCAGAAAGACCCTTCCACTCCCTCCCTACCACCAACTCCTTGTCTGTTTTTTCAAACTTCAGGTGGCAAGAACCGACAGCCGATATGCCCCCAGCCCTGGCAGAGATGGCTGCACCTTCCCTGTGACTCCATCACAGCACCTCAGCTCTCCTTCCACATCAAATACCACTTCCAAACTTTTTCACAGCAGAAAAACTGTGTCTGCTGTTTACTGAAGAGCAACATACTTCCAAACACCAAGCTCCAGCACACAGGTCCCGCTGGAGACATGCCTCTGTCCCAGCGGGATGGGCAGACAGACCAGCGGGTCTCTCCTGGTGCCAACACAAATGGGTTTTGCGGCTCTTCACAAGGGCTGGGTCCGTCAGCGCACAGCCAGCCCGAGCTCTCGCTGCGCCAGATACCCAGCCGGCGCGATAACCCCGCGGCGCGGCTGCCAGGAGAGCCGCAGCGTCTGATACGGGGAGAAATCGCTGTTCATTTCCAGTTAAGGGCCAATTTCCTACTACAAGGCAGAAAGGCAGCCAAAGATTTTTAAAAGTCACTTAGCCCTGCCTGACATAAAATCATCAACAGCTGAGCCTGCTTGTGCAGTTCCTAAGGGCTCCAGGCCAAGCGCTGGGTCAGACTCCTCCCGGATTGCTATCAGAAGTTACGGGTTTCCAGTGTTTAAAACCATCAGGACACACTCCCTTCGCCTTCATCTGGCACCCGAGCAGACAGACTCTGCTCCGAAGCCTTAGGTGCAGGCGGACCGAAGCACTAAAGCACAGGCAAGCAGCGATGGAGACCGCAGGCGCAACGTGTGCAGTCTGTATTCATCAGATACCAACCAGGGGCACCCAAAGGCCAAGGAGAAGGGGCTGTTGGCGGTACCGCGATGCAGGACACCCTCCTGCTGGCTCCAGGTGCTGGTGCTGCCGTGTGACACCGCTGCTCTGCCCAACAGCAGATGGGCAGCGTTTCCTGTGCAGCTCTTACTCTTCATATTTGTGTGGCTATTTTAGGACTACCCAGAAACCAAGGCTTTTCAGAGACTGAAGCAGGCATCTAGATTTATCGTCTGGGAATTAAGTGATCTCTGGAAACGGGAGTCTGTTTCACACTCAAGAAAACAGGAAAACACTTGGGTAAACGTGGCATTTCTTGGCCAGGGCAAGCGCCTCGTGCACCCTGCAGGAACCTGCCTGTCCATCTCCCACAGCCTGGAGCTCCTGTAGAGCTGTACGGGCAGCGGATGTGGGGTTCCAGCTAAACTTGTTCACGCTATTGACTTTTTTCCCCATTAACTCCCATCTCCCAAGGTCTGTAGCCTCTCTCAACCTGCCAGCCCTCTGCAGAGACAGTTGCCGCTCACCTCGAACCACTGTGCTGCTGAAACAGGCCATGGCCTCCCCTTGCCGTCCTCCCCACCCTTCTGCTTCTTCCTCTGGACTCAAGATCCCAAGAACAAGCGCTGCAGGAGCTTCACAGCCACCAGACTGTCACCACGATCCACACTCCTGTGCTATCACACCGCTTCAGATCCAACTGGGACGTGAGCAAAGCAGAAAGCACTGACATCTGGGCTTGCTGTGGCTTAGGAAGAGAGTTTAACCATTCACCCAGTACTCCTACTCTTTCATATTATGTCTGTTATAAAACAGTTTAGACCAATTTTGTAGCAACTCTTCTGGTCATTCCCAGAAAGGGGGGAGACGGACTGTTCCTTCACCCGTCTGCCCTGGTACCTGATACATGGGACCAGCACAGCAGCCAGACCCGAAGCAGCTGGAAACTCCACAGAGGGCGTCTGACAGTCCAGATTCTACACAGCGGATAACCAGACTGGTATCAAGAGGCTCATAAGAAACACTTTGAAGAAGTTCCTTCCGAAGCCCAGCACTAGAAGCAACAGCTATTATCCTCTTTGAGTTCCCACCACACCACAGTGACACAAACAGCTCCTGAGATGGACCTGGAACTACAACTCTCCCACTCCAAATCCGTGACGGTCCACGTGCCTTGTCCACAGGCCAGGAACAACGGCTGGTTAAGCGGCTGCTCCCGAGACACAGACATGCTGCTTTTCAGAGCCACCTGGGGAGATCCTGAATGCAAACCTTAAAAAAGCGACCTCAGGCCTGGCCACCTCACGCAGGTCACACGGTGTTCGGCAGGCGGGAGGAAGAGCAGAGCCTTGCTCCCAACAAGCCCTCAGAGCTCAGCTTACACGCAGAGGGGCAAGAACTGGTTCCTACTCATAACAGGCAACAGGAGACGTTATCATCCTCGATACTAAATCTAAAAGATGAAAGGCATTTAGTATAATCTGCATGCTGAGAAGAGGAGCGTGTTTTTCCTCTCTCAAGGACAGGCAGGTCTAGGAGACACTGCGCTACAGACAAGAAAGAGACAAACCAAAAGGCTGGAGGTGCAAGGAAAGCTGGGCTTTGCTCAGCCAGGGCTTTTTTGTTTTTTTCTTTTCTATGAAACACTTGGTCACACAGGCCCGTTTCTGCCTGTAACTGACAGTGTCTCGCTGAGGGCTTCACCGCTCGGGGGGCAGCGGCAGCAGCACCTCAAGGAGCTGGGTGCTCTCAGCTCCCCACCGCTCTCCATGCTGAGCCACTTCTGCGCAGTTCAGTTGGTTTGCGAATACCACTGGCAGGGGTTGGTCCAGAGGAAACGTCTGCAGACACGGGGGCCTGGCAGCGAGGAGGTGTAGAGCAGAGAGGAGAGGCCATTGCCCACTGGGGTCCCGACGACAGGAAAGCGCCGGGCTGGAACAGCAACGGGACGAGCGAAAGCACTGGAACACAACCCGAGACGCCCCCAGGAGCGCCTGTGCCTTCCTGAGCCCTTCAATCCCCCAGCCAGGGCTCCAGCCGCACCACCTCCACCACCGCTCCCGCTGTGCGGGGCGCCAGACTGCAACGGGGAAGAGGAAATCCGGAGGGTAGTATCAGTCCTGGAGATTACTTCAGCGAGCCCATCCTCTCGCAGTATTACGAGGCATTAGTCACTAACTCGAGAGCCTCCCATTTGTCTTACCTAATTACACCACGCAAAGAGCACTAAAACTAGTAACGTGCTAGATCCCCGCCCTGAAGAGCTTACAGTGCAACCCCAGTAAATTAGGCTTACTTATACACAAAATCCAAGTGCAATTGTTTAACACAAGACCATACTGATAACTACACCCTGTGTCATTATAAACCATGCCTTGACACATGACTCCACTGGTTTATATGGAGCAAACAGGAGCAGCTACCTCAGTCTCCTCGAGGGAAAAGAAGGATCATCACCGAAACCGTCGGGTCATGAAGTAGGAGAGTGAGCAAAAGGATTCCCCTCCTCAACGGCTTGAGCCGCTGCCAGACACACCGATGCTCTGTACCGGTTCCAGCTGATCCCAGCCAGAAGAGACCCTCAGCCAAAAGGTGCCGAACCCCGACGCAGAGAGAGAAAACAAGATGAGGGCGTTAGGGGTGGAAGAAACAGCCCAAGAAACCACGGAGAGCGAGCAGGTTCCGGGTGCAGCCAGCGCTGGGAAGCGGCAACGAGCCGAGCGGAGGCACGGCAAAGCCAGCTCCCCTTTTGGAACGGCCTGACGTGCTCGAGAAGCTGCTCAGTGAAATCACCCTAGAGAGGTCGCCCGTCTCGGCCTTCAGGGTTTGAAGCAAATTATTTTGTCCCTGTTTAAGACTGATTAATAAGAATTTTAACATTTTCTCATTGGAAATAAGAGGTTTTTACACTAAAACCACTTATTTTGTGTTCAGGGGAAGTCAAACTTCTGCAACAGATGGAAGTTATCCCGCAGGGCAGGATCTTTATTTCAAATGCTATTCTGCAACTGCTTTCTACGTAAGTCTTATTTCTGGAATTACTGTTTGGTTTTGGGGGTTTGGTGTGTTTTTTCAGAGTGTTTTGGTTTCCCTCCCCCCTCCAATTTAGCATAGCCTGCAACCAAACTCCAGAGAGCAGAGTGCAGATCATCACTGGCGGGCGAGTTCTAGCGCAGGGGCTGGCAGACCCGCTCTGCCTCCATCTCTCCTCCTGTTTCGTCAAAGATCCCCCGCAGCTGGAAGCGAACACCCCGGGAAGCACGCTCGGAGATCTCGACTCCAGGCGCTGCATCCCACAGCACCGACTTTTCCCAGTTCCTCCGGTTACAGAAGGATGGACACAAAAGAGAGACCTTGAAGTCTGCTGTGAAAACACGGTTCTGAACTAGCTGCTGGAGTCAGAGGTGAAGTTCACAGAAGCCGCTACAAAATGGGAAAAGGCGATTCCCTCGCAGCGGGGTCCCCGCTCAATGGGGAAGGGTACAGGGGGGCAACAGGCAGAGGCTACGCACAGCTGGGGGGTCGCCAGCACTGTCTTTTTTCACACTGGAGTTGAAATAACATCAACATACAAGAAGAGGAGACAGAGGATCACAAATCACTGCCCGGTCTTTGTATCAGAAGGTGCTCTAGTGAGTGCTTGATTAATCAATGACAATCGTTCGCTGGACTTCTAGACTGTGAGTGCAAATGAACTGCCAGTTGATGCTACTACGGCAGGCACACTACTTCTATCGCTACCCCCAAACAGAAAAGTTATCAAGAATTAACTCCCTAGAAAAGTTCAGAAAAAAATCAGGGTAAACCATCCAAACACTTAACGTCTTTCTCCCAGCCACTGGAAACAGCGGAGTTCCTTCAGACAAAACAGAGTCTCTGTTAAAAATAACGAAAGAACAGGTGAAGTTTAAATACAGAAGTACACATCCGAAAAATATTTTGGTCATCAATATAAATGGTTTACTTGCTCACAATCCAAACTCAGAGAAAACAAATATCCCTTCTTCACAGCAACTATCGATTACTCCACTAAATAGCACATAGCTGATAGGGATTATGTAAAAAAACCACACATATACACAGAGGCAGACACAAACATACAGACACAAACAAAGCTACACTGCCAGACAAGAAAGGTTTGGTGTCTCAAAAATCACAGATTAAGCAAATTATGTTTCAGGAAAGGCAGAATCAACAGCTGCAATGCAAGCAGTCGATTGCTAAAAGAAAAACTTTTAGCTGCCAAAACTCAAAGTCTTTCTAAATACGGGGCAATAAACTTGCAGTCTTAAGGGTTCAGTGCTCTGGCTGGCAAGTGTTTCCCTCGCCTTTCCGTACCCAGCCTCCGCTTCAAAAATAAAACTCCTGAAAGCCATTACAACTACACAAACACACCGATCAATTCCCCACACGGCTCCTCTTCCTCAAAGTTTCGCAGTTAGTGACCAAGTTGTAACCGACAGGAACAGTCTCCAAGTACCACATGGTTCAGCAAAGCACAGATCACACCTCCAGCGAACAGCCCCGCTGCCCCTGCCCGGCACCCAGAGCCCTCGCCCCCAGAGCTCGGCTCCGCCGCAGAAACTGCCGGGGACACACCAGCCCCGGGGAGCAGCCGGGGCCGGCCGCCCTCGCAAACAGAACACACCGGCAATTCCGAGGGGGAAACAAAAAGAAAAACCAGGCATTACCTTGTAGACAGATGGGAACTTTAGCCAGAACTGCATTTGGGACATTTTAAAACAGCATTCAGTTTGCTGTCGGCAGAGCAGGACGAAGCAATAAGGTGAGACTTTTCAGTGTATAATGGAGAAAGGTCTTCATTCATGACCGCAACAGCAGCAACAGCCAGGAAGAGAGCTCATCAAGGGTTTTTTAAAATTAACATACAGAAGAAAGGAGTGAAAATGGAGGAAAAAAGGACAGCCATACAGTGCGTCTGTCCTAAGCCTGTGGAAATTTGCATATAGCGTTTAGTCACGAAGGAGAGTGCTCTTACTTCCTCTAAGCACAAGGGCTGACTTTCAGGAAATGATGCCTGCTTGGTAAGTCAGTGAAATTACTGGCAATGCGAGGAGAATTACTGTACGTGGTGTAATTCAACCACAGATGCACTGTAAACAGAGCCGTGCTGCGCGGCGGGGCAGGAGGGGTCCGGCAGCCGCCCCGCGCCCCCGCACAACGCACCAGCCTCAGCCCCACAGCAGCCCCCGCTTCGGGGCTGGGGGCTCCTGCCCTCCTGATCTCAGGGGCTCGGTGCAGTAATCGCACTGAAAGAGACTATGAAAAGTATTCACAAGTTGGGGGTGTTCCCCCCCCCCCACAAGAGCCATGTGCTTTCTTTTGTCTTCAGTATCTGCCCCATCCCAAGCATTGCAATTAGAAAATAAAAAGGAGTAGCCATTTTCTTAACTTTCTTTTCTGGATCACTTATTTCTCAGTGTCCAGGAGCACTGCCTTCTTTTTCCAAGGCCTTCCCTTTTAACTTTAACTGTTTTGGTATCAGAAATAAGGAAAATTTCTGGTGGGGAAGAGAAAAAGGCACCAAAAAGGGATGTCTGAAAGGGATTTGGTCATCCTAAGCTTAAGGAAAGCCTGCTCCAACAGAGCCCGAGGCTGAAGGAGCGCTTTTGCCAGCGTACCAACGCCCCGCAGAAAAACCAGAACTTTTCTGTGGCTTTGGGTGCACAAGTTCCCCTTTTCTTCTCCCCATGCCGCCGACGGCAGCGCCAGTGCCGGGCTCTGGCCAGGAGGGTGTTATCCAGGGGCTGCTCCGGCTGCACCACTCCGTGTGCGGGAGCGCAGCTCCGGCGAGGCTCGCTGCTGGGCACCCTCGGCGGCCAAGGGGAGGGCAGGGAGAGGGACTCCTCTCCCAGCAAAGCATCACCCCAGCAGGGGAAAACACACGCTGAGGACGGGGAGAGGAGCGCTGGCTGCAGATCCCTCTGTTCCTGCCCCAAGTGCTTCCATGCGAGCACAGCACGGCTCCAAGCGGAGCGCAGCGCATCGCTGCTCTGCCTTAGAGCTGCACTTGGTGCCTGCTGTCACTGCTGCTGCAAGTGCTCTTGCTGATGCCTCGTGCTGAGAACTGCTGGGAAAATCCCATCTTGCGAGGCACTTCTCAAAAACTAAAACTTTGGAGCGACAGAAGACAGCGAAGCCCCTACACCAGGCCTGCAAGAGACGAGAACAGAAAAGGAGGTGCTCTCCGACCCCTCTGGGAATCGGGGCAGACAAAGCAGAGGGGGGGCGTTTTGCTTTACGACATGGGATGCGGAGGGAGCACCGGCCCCCGCAGGGAAGACACGCTGGGTCCAGAGGCTGGAAAACCACTAGCAACAGGACTCATTTCCAAGGGCAGCTGGGTGCATGGCACAACCCACTGCAGCACAGCGCTTCCACAGGGATTAACACATCACCAGCCCTTAGTAACGAGGAGCCATGTTCCACCATGCACAACACCTACTCCAGAAGAGTTTTTTCAAGAAGCAAACAGGAGGGAAAACCGCCTTTCCCCGGGCACTCGGGCTGCAGCCAGGGATGCTGGTGGCACAGTCAGAGAACACGTGGAAGGGGCAGCTC
This sequence comes from Chionis minor, assembly GCA_013398295.1. Classification (NCBI taxonomy): domain Eukaryota; kingdom Metazoa; phylum Chordata; class Aves; order Charadriiformes; family Chionidae; genus Chionis; species Chionis minor. The sequence continues at coordinate 37,702 of VZSF01008782.1, forward strand.
CGGCAGCCCTCGCCCCGGGAGGAGCTGCAGCGTCGCAGCCGGGCTCTTCCCGGTATTAGAGCACATTCCACCTCCTGGCAAAGGCTGCGAGCAGCAGGTATGCAAGCGCTGCTGCGGAAGCGGCATTCTGCAGGAACCGTGGCCAAAATCAAGCGGTTGGTTTCTGTGGGCAGCTGGTTTGGGCTGGAGAAAGGCAGTGGGTTTTCACTGCTGCTTTTATCTGAATTTGATTGTTTTTAATTAGCTGGTAGTGCCCTGCAGCTTGGGATAGGTGCTTTAATGATACGTTTGAAGTGAAGAGACCAAATACATTTTTGAAATGTCTTAACTGGTGACTTGCCGGTGACTGCCTTGCTGCGTGACCTTGATTAAACCACCAGCTCTTGCCTAAGACTACCAAGGTCTCGCTGTTTACGTGGCCTTTAAAAAGCAGGTGGTTTATTTCCTCTTCCTTTCCTGTTAGTGGACAAATGGGGCAAATATTGGCAACAAAACTGGAACTCCAAAAGGAAGCAAGACATATGACATTGTCACAGATAACCAGGAGTGCTAAATTGATTTTGCAAGACCACAGTAATATAATCACAGAAGATAAGATAACCCACTGAGAAACCACCACCTGGAATTTTAACAACCTGTCCTAGGGGAGAAGGCATGCCACAGCATTTCTGCTTTCCACAATTAATTCATGAGCACACAGGCTGACAGTCAGGGACAGGAAAGCACAATTATGCCAGCATTTGCATTAATTTGACTTACTGTCTTCCAGCAAAATCTGAAGGGTCCAGCCCAGTGAGCTGCTTTGTTGGACAACCTTGACAGCATCCTCTACCACCTCCCAGCCCCTGACCTACAGGACAGCTGCTGGAACAAACGTGCCAGTGGTTTCTAGAAAGCACGTACTGGGCTTCTAGGAAAGCCCAGATACAAATCAACCGAGAATAACACACCTCTCCAGGAGAAGACCGGGCACCTCATCCCCCTCACGCAACCACAGAGATCAGGACTAAATTTCCCTAAATACTTCCCTGCCAAAAGACGGGCTTTTCAGCTGCGTCCAAGGACACTCCAGGCTCAGCTTCCTGACCCAGCGAGACACTTGTGACAAAAGCCATCAGGCTCCTGAACGTCCCTGCAAGCCCAGCTGCCGGGTGCCCATCCCATGCAAACAGGCAGTGGCACGTGTGGGAGGGACACCCCAGCAGTGACAAGGATATATAATCAGAGCCTGGAAAAATGAACCTGAGAGTTGCTAAAGGGTGGACAAGTACTGAGTATCTGCACACTGCCATTTGCCCTAACGGCGCTGGGGTTTTTTCAGAGGGACCAAGGATGGGAGAGTGTGTATTGTGCAGACTGTGCCTTGCCTTTCCTGTTCCCATGACACGACTGGTTTCGCTCAGCTGGGCACAAGGCTTTGCTTTGCATTTGGGCTGTTTCGACGACCTAGAGCTGCTCCTGCCACGCTCAGCGCTGCCTCTGCTCCGGTTTCAAAAGTGAGGGAGAGGAAGGTGCGTGGTGAACGACTGCGCCGAGAGGCTTTGACAAGTTGAGACCACAAATGGTTTATTTTTAAAACAGACACTAAGAACAAGGATAACGAAGCAGCTGGTAGGTATTTTATAGCCAGAGCTGAAATTCAGTGTGTGCGAGGGGGCTGTGCGGATCAGCAAGCCCAGCCAGCACATGGCTCCCTGGAGGACTGGAAATGTGGAACTCAGCTGCTGCTTGTTCAGGAACGGGGAGAGGAGCAGGAGACAGCCTGCCCCGAGCAAGCGCAGAGGGGAGCTCCCAGGCTGGTGCTCTTCTGTGAAATAAGGAGAAACCAGGAAAACTCGTGAAGCATAAAGGAAAGCCAGCGAGGGCGTAAACTCATGCAGGTGATCCTGAAAGCTGGAGGAAACCATCGCACAGCAGCCGGCAGTGAGATGCTGCGATTCGGGGAATAACAAACATACGAGGCCAGGGGAACAAAAACGACCAAAGATGTTAGTGGGAGGCAGGATTTCTCGTGGTGACTCCCGTGGTAGGACCACTGGAGTTTTGGGCACATTGCAGATCAGGACACGCAGTGACCGCCAGCAGAACTGGCGACAGAGAAACTCACTCGATCAGACTGACTCAGACCAATTCTGCTTTGAATTAAAGCATCTATTTTAAAACATCCCCCAGTGGTCTGCCATTAAATTGTATTACCAGCATTTTTTAAGAGCACTCTGTGTTTCAGACCAGTACTTTTCCCACTTTTGTTAGCTTTACAAAGGGGAGGAGGCCGAGAACAGCGCATGCCAAGAATTTCAAGAGGCAGTTCTCCATCGCCTCCTGTGCCTTCCCTCCTGCCCAGGGGTGGACATCGCTGTCTGAAGGCAGCAATACAGATGAAAACTAACAAGTCTGGAACAGCGGAGATGTCAGAGCCCTCCAGGCCCTCGGAACCCCTCCCTAGAGCCATGGGCATCATGGCTGGCTCCTACAATCCACAGCTAAGCACAGCTGACAACAAACTGTGCCTCAAAAGCAGAATTACTCTCACTTAACCACAGGTATCTCCACCTGAGATAGTCCAAAAGCTCCTCTTACACATGGAAGGGCAAGATTTACTCCTGAAGCACGGTTCATCCAACCAAAGGGAGACAGGTACATCTGGAGGTCTGGTTACCTGGTGGATCATCTCAAGGGTGTTATCTGCTGTACCATCGCCCAGGCACCCCACCGGGGCGAGGCGCAGCGAGAGCAGGGCAGCGGCCGACACGCAAACACAGTGCTCGCGGCCGTCCCGCTGGGCAGCACGCACCGTCGTCACCAACACAACTTCACCGAACTCACTGTAACTAGGTCAGATGAGCCGTTATAATCACAGCCTTCATTGTTCTAAACCAAGGCCTGAAGTAAGTGTTAGGCATCTCACCTGAACTGTTTTTAAAGTGTAATTAAGTCAGTCAAAACCCCAACCCTGGAGTGCAAAAACAAAGACATAAGCATGTAAAATGACTTGTTCACAAAATGCTTCAAAGGCACCAGAGCCAGTTAATTGTCTTCAAATTGATTTTAATATCTGTATTCCCTGTAGACATAACTCCAGGACAGCGATAGGAAGTTCCAGGACGTTTCTTATTCCAGGAAACTCTTCATTTCAGTCAGAACCGAGTCTTTCATATAATTTAATAACTGTTGCATTGATTTCTCTTAAATCACCACAGCTCTGTGCACTGAAGCACTTTTAAAAATTAATACTTTTTTTAAGAGTAGGTTAATTTCACTCCTCTTCTTTAATGAGAAAGATTAATAGGAGATTGCAAGGGGCTGGTAGTGAAAAGAGGGCTGGTTTATGATTAACACGTGTGGTCAAGAGCCCCCACACACCACAAGCAGATCAAACAACGCTGTAACTGCATCTTTGCAGCATTACTGCAAAGGACTCTACCCAAAAGCAGCCAGTTCCTCCCTGCCCCACGACCTAAATCAGTCGGGACTGACCCTCCTCCACTCCAAGCACAACCCAAATTTAAAGAGGGTACCCAGGTTTCCTGCCAAAGCGTTTATACGCAGAGCTGCTGCCTGGAGGAGAGGAGGAGGGAGCTTCTGCAGAGCCCCCGGCACAGCCGCGGTGTCCAGACCTTCCCCGCTCCACAGGAGCTGCTCACCCTCGCTGCAAAGAGACGGGGTTTGTTTTTCAGCGTAACTTAAGGCAAGTGGAGTCAGAAGAGGCTTCTGTGCGTTCAGAAAAGTCCTGCTCTGGACAGCCACAAGGAGCAAGCCAAATGAAGTTAAGCAAAGGGAAACACACATCAACTATCAGAAACAGGCAGGATCATTTTAAATAACAAAGCGAAGGAGGAAATGGGCAGAGTAATGCGTTTTAAGTAATTCTAAATGGGATAGAGCGTGAAGTTTAAAGAAAAGTCTGTGGCGGCTAAGAGCAGCAAGTATTTATGCGACAGGTACGCTTTTCTAGAACAGACTGCCCTGTTTTATGACAAGGCTCTAGGGACAGACTGCAGCTCAGCACGCCCCCCTGCTGAGGGACAGCAGATGCCAAAGTATAAGTTAAAACCTCCTGGATTTAGTGTTTGTTGTGCCAATTAAGAGCTCTTACCATCAGTGACACAAGATAGCATTGATGCGATAAAAGTGCCTTTGCAGCAGAATTACCGCACTCGAGCACTGGATTCCAACTCGCCAGCACCTGGCTGGAGGAACAAGCAGCAGAAAGTGAGGGAAGCAACGGAAACCAAAACCTGCTTCTCTTCGGGACTTTGATTTCTAAGGTGACGTGTGCAGTCTGTAGACTTTCTACATCAGGAGATGACACCACAGGGTCTGGGAGAGGCTTTGGCTTAAGACAACTGTTCCCAAGATCAAGAAATGCTATCAGACCCCAATATGGCCTCATATAACTATTTTCTAAACCTCAGTTTAAGCCACTTGTTTATATAAAGAATGCCAACAGACCGGCAAGGATGAATCACCCCACCAGCAAGTCTAAAAACAAAAATATTGTGGAGGAAATAAGTTCAAGCTCACATTAGGCTGTTCTGACCACGCAAATGAAGCACCTTTTCCAAGATGCAGGAGGTGTGCAGCGAGGCTCCGCGGTACACGCAGAAATTGCCTTTCACCAGACCCCAGTGGCAGCAGCGATCGGTTCAACTAAAAAGAAACTCCCTGCGCAGTTAAGAAATGTGGCAACTCCCACTCAAGGCATCCTCAGGCCAGCAAAGGCTGCACGCTCTGAAGGCCCAGCTGCGGAGCTCCAAAGCAAAATACAGAGAGAAGATGACGGGAGCAAACGCCAGCGCTGGAGGAAAACACATCAGCCTTCCCACTCTCCAAACACTCGCGTCCCCCAGACCCCAGGGCACATGAACAATCCTCCATTGCTGCCACCAATAGAAAGTGTTTACTACACAAACACCTGAGAACCATTAGTCACTTGCGCTTTAGACCTTTTAAATCCATTTTCTGTATTCCTGGAAAACGCCTCAAGGAGACAAACTGCCTACAAGCTATGCTGTCTGAGGCCAGGCCGGGGTCCCCCTGCAGCCCAGAACGGCTCCAGGTGCCTCCTGGGGAGGCAGCGTTCACCGTCTCGCTCTCAGGTCACACACAGGGATCACAAAGATCCACTCCAGATCAGAGATGATGTTTCCATCTCCTTCCTCTGCCTCCCCAGGACAGCAGGCAGAAGTCAAGCACCGGCAGGCTGCTGAGATACACAAATTGTGGTAACCCAAGGGACAGCAAGCTCTCCTGTGCTGCTGAGCTACCAGGGATCAGATTTTGGTATCTGAGTGAAGAGAATAGTCTGTATTCACGTATGAAGTCAGCACAGGTTCTCACACGAGCACCCAAACTACCTTCTCTGCCCAGCGACCACAGGTTTAATCCAGAATCTCTTACCAAAGCATGCAGCAAACTCCTCATGTTCGCTCCTGGGTTTCACTCCTCTGTTTATCATGGTCATAACAGCACAAAGTTTGATGGGACTTGCCACTCCTACCCCTGCGCTAGGCAAGTACGGAAAAGATAGGTACTTTCCTACACAGTCACCTGGAAAGATGTAACCACCCAGGCTGCTCCCACACCTTCTGAATGGCATGTTTCAGCTTTCCAGGCAGGTTGTTAATATTTAACAGTTTGGCATGTGGGACAGCAAGAAATCAGTAAAGTGGAAAATATTGCTGAAGCAAGGGATGGAAGAGCTCCAGGATACTCCCGGATGACTCCAGACTGATGCCACTGCCTCCAGTTAAGTGCCTGCTGCTCTACCAGACGTAGGCTCTAATTCTGGCTCCCGTGAAAAAAATCATCAGCTTTTCTTTGGATGAGCACCGACTAGTAGTTCAGAAAGCCCTAGGCTTTATCAGTGCATTTCCACGTCAGCGCTTACTGCATTCTCATATGCGAGAGCACGAGGAGCAAAACCACACAGAAAGTTCAAAACTCAAAAGCCGAGAGTTCAGAAAGGCTGATCTGGCTCCACACTTCAGCAGAACAGGCCGTTTGAGCTGGAGGATGACTAAAGACTGAAGCGCCTCTTCGAGAGGAGGGCGCACCACCAGTGTTATTTCACACAACGGGGCACTGTCACACCAGACACCCGGCGAGCACTGCCGTCCACCTGCCCTGCGGCAGCCCGAGACAGACACCACCCCTCTGAGGTACGAACTCCATCACACCAGCTTCAGATTGGCAAACAAAGCTCTAACAAAGGTGTTATTCAGTGTTTCTCGGTTTCAGAGCACGCAGGGTGATACATCGCTGCCTTAGGTTATCTGTGGGAATCTCCAGAAGGCCCCAAGCAGTAATACTCAGCGCACAGGCATGGACAACCACCAAACAGGACGGAAAAGCACCCATAAAAACGCTCTGTTCCTCACGGGAACGTACATGGCACTACCTGCTATGACGCCGTACGATATCTGAGTGAAAGAACTGAACTGCCTTGGCTGTGCTCGACTGGGAGATGGACACTTTATTGTTTCTGTACTTGACACTCGCAAGCACGTTGCAGTAAGTGCAGTCTCACGATAGTTGGATTGGGAAAAAAGGGCCCAAGCAAAATCCCGACTGCCTACAATCACCTCGCTCCCGTCTGTCACTTCCTCTGCAAAAGGGTGAGTGGCACAAGAATTATTTCTTGTTCTGGAAATCATTTGAGGTCACCTACGTCTGGTTTGTCTCGGAGCCCCCCTGCTCTTTTATCACCCAGCTGACACAAAGCATCATCTCCTTTCCATAGAGGATCTCCAAAAAATCTGCTCTTCCAAGCTGGCTGAGATCAATTTCTCTGATGCAGCGAGGGAAGGAAGCTGATCGACCACTTAAATACTAGAAAATACATAAGTTAAAGAAATAATTAAGCCCTTTTCCCGTTAAACCCATCAGCCAAACTACAGTAGACCCACAAGCTGAGACCTATGGAGAGGACCCCTCTCCCTCTTCCCATCGCAGCCTGTTAAATGGCTTCCAGTTGATGAGATCACATTTCTGTCTCATTCCTCCCGCAATTAATTCTGCAGGAGGCAAAGATCAATGCTATTATGATTCACTTACTTATCTGTTTTTATCCAGTTAGAAGACTCTGGTCAACAGCTATTGGTGACTGACCAGACCCGCTAATGAGCAGGCGAGTCGCTAACGTGAGGCTTTGCACAGGGAGATGAATTTGGGCTACCACACCGGTGGCTCACCTCAAAAGGCACAAACCCCCAGCATACGTAAATCCAAACCCACAGAAATCAGAGCCCCAAGGAGGTTCAAAACCTCTTCAGCCACGCCAAGAAAATAAAAGCACAATTAGGGAGGAATTAACACATCCCCCTCAAGAAGAGGGGAAATGCATCGATTTGCTGATGTATCAATGAATGAATCATGCAGGAAGAAGAGACAGATTACAAAGAAAAAAGTTTCTGTTTATAAATGTGTCTTGATATTCAGCGGTTACTGAAAATAAAACTCGTTCAAAAGCGCACTGCAGCTTAAGGAGGCCTACTGAAATACTCCTTGGTGTCTCAAATCACAACACTAGCGCAACGTACACCCGTACTGCCCCAGTTCATCCTGGCATCTCCCTTGTCCCGTTGCAGCCACTTAGGGCCATGTTCTAAGACGTGCGGAGAATTAATAGTGAAACCTCCAGAAAGGTCAGTCTTCACCTGAGCACAGAGTGGGGGAAAGCCACAGACTCGACTCCATCTCACCCAACGCCCAAACAGTGCCCCGTGCTTGTCCGAGTCACACACCTGAAGCAGAAACCTGCGACGTTCAGATTAGCCAGTTCCCACCCTCTCGGGAAGCTTGGCTCTGCTCGTAAGCTTTGTTGTGACCAGAGAAAAACAATCCTTCTAGTGAAACAAATTCAGCTTCTAGAGAACACAGATGAAATTCTGAAGAGAGACCGTGGTTTTGCACACCTCAGAGGTTCCTTGGAGACCCTCCAAGCACCCCTGAGGCTTGAAGGTCCGATCGGTCAGCAACTGATGAGCCCCCAACCAACCTGTTAATCAGGTCTCATTAGGAGACCTTAAGCATACTGAAAAAAAAGCAAACCCAAAAATATCAATCACTAATTTCTAATATAAGGTCCCTGCAGCATTATCTAACCGAAAAAGCTACTCTGAATGTGGTGTGAAGCATGTGCCCGTCACAGAGCGCCGCCACAGCCCTGCTCCTTCTTGTCTGATGGGAGAGTCGTACTCAAGCAACGGCCCAGGACAGAATTCGGGGGCTGGAGGTAAAGGGCTGCTCCGTAACTCCAGCTGCACTCTTCCTCCTTGGCTACTTCCCACAGGGATCTGAAGCACAGCGGGCTGTGCCCTTCATCTACCGGGCACTGGACTGCACGTGGCACCAGCACGCTTCCCAGATAACCACAGCAGGGATTACTGGGAGAGGAGAGCTGAGACTGGGAAGCTCGTTCAGTTTGGCTGTTGCCTTGATAGGTCAAAGCCGTGAACGTTCTGCAGTTTTATTCCCTTTGTATCTTCAGATGCTGGGGGAAACCCTAATGCAAAGAACACACACAGCCAGACACTGATAATATCTACATTAACTCCTAGAAAGGATATAGCTAGTCCTTTCTTTATTCCAAGTCAACTTCGTCATTATCCGCTGCTTTTCAGCCTTTACTGACCAATCGTATCACAAGATGCTGCCGAAAGCCAGTGCAACATTTCCAAAACTCCATGCAAAGAGCTCCTTCCCACCCAGAGAGATCCCCGAGGTGAGGATGTCTCTTGGCCCCTGGAGATGCTGAATGAACCAGGGTAACTGTTCATTCCTCCCACACTCCAGCTCTGCAAAAAATGAACTGGCTCCAATCTCAGTTTGCTCAGCACCGCGTTGATGTAATCCCTAAATATTCACTAGTCAGGAATCCCCCACTTGTAACCAGTGAGAAAGCACATGCAACACACGCGAGTGAAGAGTTTCTGGAGGCAAATGATTTGACCGACTGAAACGTGTTCAAATTCACACTTACCAAGACCCTCCTGCAAAGGGGACTCTCCCATGCACTTCCAGTGTTTACATTAAATATAACTTTAAAAGGCAGAAGCGATTTTACCACAGATAAGCTCCTACCAAGCCAACAGACAGCTCTGTGCTGCTGTTGTCAGAGAATCCATCCCAAATGCACACAATTCCTATCAGCTGCTGGACAAATTTAAGATATTGCCCATCCCTTCCTTCCCCCTCAATAAGGCAATACTGAAAAACAAAACCCATCACCATAAAGTACCATTCTCCCCCAAAGCCACCAGTAGCTATGTACTTACCTGAGGAAAATCACCATTTTTTGGTAAGAAGTCAGAGGGGTCCACAGATGCATAGTTTGTATCCAAGAAATGTGGTCTGCTGATGGAATTCATATAAAAATCGTGAGGGGAATTAAAATATTGCCTGTAAGGAAATGGGAAAAGCAGTTACTTCCTGTCAGTCCTGAGTCTTTCTCAGGTTGCTTCAGACTCCATCAGCAGCGGTGAAGCTGCAACTATGGGATGACACATACAGGAGAGTGATATTTTAAAAAAGCTGTGTTTATCCAGGAGAGGTATCTGGGCAAATTAATACACCTACCAGTTATACCCTGCTTCCCAAACTCAGTAGTGTCAGAGTCTGGAAAGCTGTATTAAGAATTCAATTCTCAGCAATTTGTGTAAACCAGGAAGGATTTAATTGATAAAAATTGTCTGCAGGACTGTATAATATTTCAACCCTGACAACAAAGTAAAATTAAGCCTCTGAGATGCCCCAGCACCAAGCGTTTGACGGGTGTGACGGAACCTGACAATCACACTACATAAGGACAAGCATCAAGTTTCACGGAAATATCACACCCCAATGCTAGTTTGGGCCATAAAACTGAAAGGGCCCTGCCAACTAGCCCAGCCAGGGACAGAAAACACCCCCTTTGCACAGCCCTGGCAGGGTGGTTACCGCTCACAGATCTTAAGAGACAGATAGAAATGGAGGGGTTAGGGACACGCCAGCCGCGACAGCACTGCTAGCCCAGAGAGAGGTGAATTCTGGACCTGACGGATCGTACCTAGGTACAAAGCAAGATCTCTGCTGAACTAGCAAGCGAGAAAAGGTCTCCTGACTGCTCCCTCCCGGGCAGGGCCCATGCCAGCGCTTCCTCCTGCCTCCCTCCCCCAGCACCGCTTCCTCCCAGCGGAGAGGAGATCAGAATTGCAAAAGGGCAGACAATTCCCTTCCTCCTTCCCCGGAGCAGCCTCTGGCCTGTGTGACACTCCTGTCTCCTGGTTTTGCTATTTCACACGCAAGCCCTGGCCCTCTCCTGCAGGAGCAAGGAATGTGCTTCGTAATCTTTCCCGTAAGGGCTGCGCGCTCACGCTGCTTGGGCAATCGCCACCCAACACGTTTGCATGCTGGAACCACTAAAACGTTTCACCCGATCTGACTGGTTTCCTCTTGCGGCAAGTTGTAGGTTCTTCGTAATGCCAGGGTTACAGAACCCACAGCAATAAACTTTAACAAGGCACGGGGGGCGGGGGGGAGGGAGAAACAAAATTTACAAAGAAATACTACCCAGGAGCAGAGCCAGGGAATGACTGCACTGCCAAAGTATTATTAAGCAATTAAAATGCCATGCCTGGCTAGCAGCTCATTATTACACCGGCTTAACATTTACATATGTATTTATGTGCAAACACAGTTATCTCGCTCTGCTAAATACATTTTTCCTGCTCTTTTTTAATCATTGAGGAGAATCTCCTCAAAACAGAACGGCTCACTCCCCCCTCTTCTTTTTTCCAGCGCTGCCCCTGTTTTACCTACTGCAGAGACACACGGGAACAGCGACTGAACCCTGTGCGGAGAGAGGTGGACTTGGCACAGCTGCACGGAACAGCCCTGACAACCCGGCACCAGCTCTCAGCTCCTCCTAATCCATTCAGGCAACCCAAAATCTGGGCATGAATTCTGTCTAATTAATGTCTTTACACACAGGAGAAGAAAGTGCTTTCAAGCTGAAACCGCGGTGGTCTCACTGTCCCTCCTGCACAAGGACAGAGCTTGGCCAGTGCTAACAAACTAACCAGGGAAGGGGAAAACTATTTTTACCGGAAAAGCGAACACCGGCCTCCTATTTCACCAGCACCTCGTGGTCTGCAGAAGAGTCAGTTAAGGTAACGGGAAGGAGACCAAGACTGCCCCAACCTCCCTGGCCTGAACCACTGTGCAACGACCAGCTCTGGTATGTTATTTTGCTTCCCTTAATCTCGGTTTTCAAATCTGTGAATGTGAGATGCACAGTCTGAAAGAAGAGCCAACAGCAACTCAGTGCACTGCTTTGAGATCCTCTTAGGAAAGCCACCAAGTATGCAGCGCATGCCAAAGTCCGTTTAGTGCCTTTGGTGCTGTGCTTTACCTTTCTTTCAATAAGAACTTAAAGATATTCACCCTTCCCTGAAGAGCTGGCATAAAGCCACTGACAGATGAGCTCAAATTAAACTGCAAAAGAAAAAAAAAGCGCTAACTGGAAGAACGAAGCATGGGAACCTTGTTGTATCACCACAGCAAAGATGTGAAAACAACCTCCCAGCAAGATTGCTCTGTATGCACCTGCTCAGCCTCCCCAGGACTGACTTACTGCTAAACTGCTCTACGGAAGCGACTCTGGGTCAACAGCTTCCCCTCAGGGGCCGAGGGTATTCACTGGATAACTAAAAACCATCTTAGAAAGGCAGTTTATACTGAGTTTAATCACACTGGATTTACAAAATGCTGCCCATTTGCACTCTTATCCCAAGATCTGACTTCAAGGTGGAGCACTAAAGAAGGAATTGAACTGGGTGGCCTGGACACCAGAAAAGAACATCTATATTCATCACCTCCAACGTTACCAGTCCACGTCCTGTCAGGGAGACACCCAACTTGCCCATGAAGAGCCAGGCTCCAGCTACACTGGTCCATCCCAGAGTCAAACCCCTCTGACTGAACTCGCAAGACAGCCAGGGACACGCACAGCGCGGGCCCATCCACCGGCTGTGGGCGAGAGCTACACCCGTCCCTTTCAGGCCACTGATTCCCTTTAACCATTGAGGTTGGCTATTGAAGCAATCAAGGCCCTACATCAATTACTAACCTCTTAATAATTAAACATATATGCATATTATTTAGTCAGTGAAACTGATCTCTTCAGTGCTGGGATCAGAGTTTAATCAGTTAATGCTAGGGAGCTGGAGTCATCTTATTTTACTTCTTTTGGCCGCAGAAAGCCAAGTGCTGACCTTCTTCACGAATAAAACCAGATCTTTTTGACCCAAATGACTGAAGACTTTTAGACGTTAAGTTCTTGGAGAAATTATTCTGCACTAAGGTGAGGTTTAGACCGGAGGAGCGCTGTGCTCTTCAGGCGGAAGAGGCTGCACTGGCTCCAAGCAGCCCCCCAGAAGAGGAACGCTCCATCGCGACTCAGCTGGCACCAGCATCACTTTGCTCTGCAGGCGAGTGGTCCCCCCCAGTGAAACCCCACAGACCGAAGGGAAGGAGTGCTGGTCTGTCTCCCACTTCTCTTTGTTTCACAGAAGAGAATGAGGGGATCTGGCTCAAGAGCTCAGTTTTAAGAAATCAGGATTTTGTTGCGTGAAGAGGAGGTTACGTGTGCTGACCCAGTACTCGTCCTTCAACAGGTACCAGTGAAGCAAAATAAACATCTGCTCCCTGCCCCACAAGCAAAACAAGACAATAAAGCCAAGGCCAAAGATTCAGCTGTTACAAACAGGAATATTTAGAAATCTAACTAGAGGGACGTTTTCCTGTAGGAAAACATGAAGGAAAGTACATGAAGGTGTGCAACGTCCAGAAGCCAACATGCACTGACGGTCTGACTGCAGAGATGGCTCCTACCACTCCTGAAGGAATAAAGCAGCCAGCCCAGAGAGACTCTCTCATCCCGGAGTCGTGGGACATTATAAACTGGGTGGGGAGCACCTTTGGATTATATCAAGTTCAGACAATTGCTTGAAAGAGCGAGACTGATTTTTTTGCTGCCACCCACCCGGAACACAGCAGAGCGGAGCCACTGGGTACAGGGCAGACCTGAGCCGACATCCCAGTCGCCCAAATCGCTTGCGGTAAGCGCAGCCAGCGAGTCTCAGGGCAGCACCACCATTTCACATATCCCAACAGAATGTTGTTGGGTGGGATTTTTTGGTTGGGTTGCTTTGGTTTGATTTCGGTAAAGAATTTGATAATTTCCTTCCATTTTCCTGAAGCTCAGGACTTTCAACAGCAGGGCCTACAGGAGCACAGTGTGGACAGGCTCTTACAGGAATCCACACCTCAGAGGAGAGCGATGCGATGCACATCCCTCCCAGGAGATGCGTCTCCGTACTCGGATAGCTTAAGCTCGCGAGATCAGCACTTGTTTAGACTACTGTGACATTGCGCCTGCCTTGTATGCGCCGTACCAGCTGCTCCTCGATGCATCGATGCATTTGAAGCCCTTCTGGGGCCATGCTGCAACTTCACTGCAGACCTCCTACGTGTGTTTTGGCCAGGCTTTATGCTCTGACATTACAGTCCTGCGTTCAGAGAGACACATCTCAGACAAACTCCACATCTCAGGCCAGCGGCAGGTCAGAGACAGGCTGGCGAGGTCACAGGCTGCCTCGGCATCAGCCTGGCACTCTCCTTCCCCGTCATTAGACAGACTCATGTTTTTCAAAGCCTACTTTACTGTTACAGTAAGCAACAGACCACACGCAGATGGCAAAGTAAAAAAGAGCGCGAAAACAACAGGAAAAGGGGGTGTTGTGTGCTTTGGAAACTGGGGAAAGCTTCGCTCCAGGTTTTGAGAAACACGTTTTCGCAGACATGCGACACCACTTCCAACAGCACAACTGGACTGACCCACATCTCCCTGAAGCAAGGGCTGTTTTGAGCCCACAGCTGCTAAGGAAGCCCAGCTCTTCAGGGATAATTGCCTTCGAAATTAACCGAGCTACAGCTACAGGGGACTTGAACCTCATTTGTTCTTTCAGCAAGGTTTAATACACTGTTTACATTTTTCAGGTTAAGAAAATCTGAAACAGAGGCAAGCTTTGGTATTTTTTAAAGAAATTCTCTAGCATGAAAGTTAACTACTGAAAAGAAACAGGAAAAACCTGCTTCAGGACAAAGCTGTTGCTATGAGAATAAGCCATGTCCAAACACAGTCACTTGCAAATGAGATTTCTTCAGCAAGGATTTTGAAGAGAAACTTGTACTAACTCTAATGCCATCTGCATTCTTCTATTTTACAACATGGACAACTCCCTTTAAAATCCCATTTTTCAATGTTTCCATCCCTTTCAGCATTCCTACCTGTAACGCCCTAACCCTAAATCCACCTAAAAGAGATTCAGCTGCAGTTTTCAACTACAAAAGGAGATACTTTTTTGTGAAATACAGATATGGAAAAATTCACCTGGAAGGTAATTTTTACAATTACCAGGATATGAAAAACAGGAAGCTAAAGGTGCAGCCTTGGCTAAATCATTCTCTAGCAAATAATTACTACAACGAGTCTCATTTCCAAAAGTAACTATAGCAAAGTCAACAAGTTTACATTCGTGTTAAATGCAGGCATGTCTTTGCAGGATCAAGGCTATAAGGTTTCCAGCAGAGTTGACACAAGCAGCAGAGCAGCACTAAACAGGAAGAATGTGAGGGGCAAAATCAGAACAAATGGTTAAAGGAAAAAAAAAAACAAACCAACACAATAGATAAACACAATCTAATCTTGTGGTTCAATACAGCAAAACAGAAATTCTGTTATAGCTCTCTTGAGGATTCACAAAGTGTAATTTACAGGAATCACGCTCAAAAACTACACCCTCTTCCAATCAGAGACAGCTAGCTAAGAGCAAAGATACTGAACTTATCTGGTAACTCCTCTCAAATTCTCACTTTGGGGAGCAACCCACAAGGCAGAGCTCCGTTCAGCACCTGCGGGAGAGCTTCTTGGTAATCCTGCATCAAGAACTGCCCCAGCCCATCCAGCCCATCCAGCCCATCATCGCTGCCGTGCAAGCAGCACAACAATACAGCCGCAAAACGCTCCTCAGCCCGCGGAACAGAGGAGCCGATTCTTGCTGCTGCCAGCCAGGCTGGAACGCCGATGCTGACGAGGATGGATCTCTCTGCTTTTCCACAAAGATACTAAAATCCCTTTAGGAAGGAGGTTAAACTAAGTCCTCAAGCACCTGGAACACAGTTACTAGCTCACAATATCAAATTCTGTTTCTTTTATTTTTCCTTCCTCCCACCTCTGACCTAAATAAAAACACATCCTGTATGTCTGTGCCACTCCCTGTATTCACAAAGACAGCAAAGCAGCTGCCGATCAGCCCTCAAACCTTCTTCCGCCAGTCAGTATCTCCCAGTCCCAACAGAGTTCCAATCTAAGTCATTCCGTGGTGGCACAAGGACACTTTATGTTGTCCCAAACATCTCCTATCATAGCCCACCTTCTGTTCCAGGATGGAGGTTCATCGTAAAGGCAGAAAAGGAAGAACAATGTTTATTGTTGTGCAAAGATCCCTCAAAAACACTATCTTGGGCATGTAACCTAGCAAAGTTTTTGCACTGACTCTAGAAAGCACACGGCCGATGTCCTTCCCATCAGGCAGGACCACTGTTACTGCACAAAGGTTGGTGAAACCCATCACAACTCCGCTTCGCATCACCAAGCTGTGCTGTGTACTAGGCAGTTTTACTTAGAATCAGTCACAACTTCTCACACGAGTCCGTACCCATCATGTCACGCGTTGTGGGATGAGGTTATCAGTGAAGAACATCGGTTATAACCAGGGGAAAAAGTCATGACTCTTGATGAACTCTGGGTTGCGCAGTTAGGGGCTGCACACGGTTTTTCAATACAGACATGAGATGGTAGTATTTAGTCAGCTTCCAGTCACCTACACAGCAAAAGATTTTAACTTCAATTTCATCGTAAGTCTGCCACCTGGTACCGGTAATACCATCTCCTTTTCTGCACCATCTGTATAAAGCTAGAGACTGCATGACGTATCTGCTCAGCTAGACTGGGCTAACGGGGTGTTTTTAAGAACGTCATTAGTGTAACAACTCCAGGCTAAAACAAGGCTGTTTCTCCCTTACAGCAGCCTCCAGGTTTACAAGAAATCAAAGTTTTTATCTTTTAAAAAAAAAAAGTGGTTTGCTGCTTTTTCCAAGATGTAGCAGTTTATGAAATGCCACAAGATCAGCATGTGATGCAATTATTTCCCCATCAGTTAGTGAAATAAAGTAAACAAGGAAAACAGTAAAGAAACAGTTGAATCATGGGGTGTGCAAGAGCAGAGGGGAATTATACAAAGGAGAAGAGCACTCACTGGTTTTCACTTGGGAAAGATGAGGTTGGGAAAGAGGCAGGGTAGCAGCTACTCCATGAGTCGGCAGCCAGCATGGAATTCTGAAAGGCGAAACCAGAATCGTTATAGCAGCAGAGGACTGGCACGATTACCTGCAGCGGCACATCTAAGGCTCATGACTTCTCCCGCCCAGTGCCTCCCGTAAGCCAGGGTGGCTCTTCACCTCTCACTGCAGAAATCTAGTGCTACACCCCAGTTTCAGCTGTGGAATCTCCCTTCCTATTCCTGTCCCCAGAAGGGCAATAGGGTCAGTCCCCTCTCTGAGCCCTTTAACCTCAGTCTCTGCAGAAAGAGAGCACCAACCTATTAACTTGAAATTGGTTTGCCTGCATAGCTAAACACCCGAAAACATCGTTCTTTTCTTTTTGTCTACCCACCTCCTTAAACAGTCTCTAACGGGAAGCTTTTAGCTCAGCATGTAGCAATACAATCATGGAAAGAATAAAGTATCTTATTACTAAGCTACAGATCAGTGTTTCATCTGTCCTTTTTTGCGTCCAAAGCAATGATACCTCATGCTTGAAGTAACACGCACTTGGTGAAACGGGCCTTCTTTTTTAACCTCTATTCCTACACGTGACAAAACTCAAACAAGTTATAAACGGAAAACTGCAGGGACATGTAAGCTATTTTGGGGTAGAAGTTTGCTTTTTTGCCCTGTTGAGAACAAATACAGTGACCCGGTCTTGTTTTAGCAGCCGTATCAGGAGAAATACAACCCTATTCATCTCTGCCACTCTCAAAAAAGGCACAGCTGCACCCAGCAATAGGTTTAGCATGTCTCAGAGAGAGGAGCCATGGCAGAAACAAAGTTTGCAATTCTGTGTAAACTCTTTACTGCTTTCCTGAGGAGCCTGGCACCTACTAGGTTTAAAGCAGCAACGTTTTAATCACAGCCTTGTTTTCCTCCTCCCCACTTCAAAAGCTGCAGACAGCGTCACCTCAGCCCTCTCAATCAATACCACGTGTCCCTGGACAGCTGCCTAGAAAGTCTGGTAAACAGCTCCCGCAAACATGCACAAGGACTCCCAGGATTTGGACTGCTCTGCTCAGACCCCTTCTGGTGACACCCGCAAAGGAGCCGCTCGCCACCCCTCCCGAGAAGCTGCTGGGGCCCTCACCTCCATGGCTGGCATGGCGAGCTGGGAGCGGAGGCTGGGGATGCTGTAGAGTGTATTGCCTGACTGCTGGTGCTCGTGCTGCGGGTAGCTCTTCCCCCCGTCCATGGCAGGGTGTGCTGAGGGCATCAGCCTGCGTCCTGCCGCATGAAGTCCTCAGGGCAGGTGGGACAGGCTGTGGAGTGATGAAAGGTTCTTTATCTGTGCTCTTCTCCCTGCACCATGTCCTAGGGTGGAAAAGAAATGCACGCTTAAACTTTATGAAAGAGGAGGGGGAAAAAAACCACCCACACGTAAGCCAAAAAAGACCAAATGTAGCTAAGAGATCAGCAAACAGACGTCAGCCTGTGAAATGCCTGCTGCCTCTTTATAAAAGAGAGGTTTTCACTGGGAAACAGAGTTCTCAAATATCACCACACCTGGAATTCACCCAGACCTGTGAACTTATATTAAACACACCTCTCCCGCCTTCCTGCAAGCACTGCTGAAGTCTGGCAGATCACCACAGTCATCTGTGATTTTTGCAGGAGACACACACCTGGTTTTTATCTTGAGGAATTTTCTTGTCCAACATACAAAAAGATTCTAGACTTCCATGCAAGCTCATGACAATCAATTCCCCAAAATTGCTTGTTTTCGTGAAAAAACGCTGCATAGGTGGAACACAGTTGCACAAGTGCTGATGGCCATGCTGCGCAGCGCAAGTCGCCTCGCAGGGTCAGGCTGCGCTCACGTCTCCCGTCCCGCCGTACTTGGACGTTTCCCTAATTTCCCAGCAGATGTTCAGTGTGCACTAGTACTTTTTGCCACCACCACACACAAAAGTCAAACCATATAGAATACTTTTAGCATTAATACCATTAATCTAACAAATATAAGAACTTATCAGCCATCTTGCATTTTCCCTGTTGCAAGCAGGATGGGATTCCAGAATCATGCTTGCTAAAGCCAGAGTGTTGTTCTGGCAGGGATTAACCTCCCAATGAAACATTGCCTTAAGTGCAACTTCTCAGTCAAAACCTCCAAAGTAACTTCGATTATTTTTTTCCACGCTAAATTCTCTATAACCCCAAAGAACATCAATTTCCAACTGGATTTAATAGATGGAAAAAAAAAAAAAAAAGATGGTAAAAGCAACCTACACAACCAGAGAAGCAAGAACAAAGCATCCACGATGTCTTTGCTTTCACTGCATCTCTCTTTGTCCCTCTTCTGCCTCCCATGACTCTGCCACCAGAAGCCCACGACATGTCAGCCAAGCAAATCAGACTGGCCAATACATTCCCGTCCAACAAACCAGCCAAGCAGAAAAACTAAGTAGCACAAACTGACCCTACAATTTAAAATACACCCGCTTTGATCATTTAGAAGATACTATTTGCTACAAGTAGTATTTTTGAAAAGTCATTTCTGAGTCAGAGTCCCTTTAAAAATAAGTGACCTTTCAGCAGACAAAATTATTTCTGCATTTGTAATGGAAAGCGAAATTAAAGCGACTCTTCCTTTCTTTCCCTGGTGGCAGCAGCCAGGCCAGGAGAGCTCTGAGCAGGGCTCCACGTGCAGGCTGCAGAGCCAGCAGGGGACACACGACATCCTGGCGAGTGCAGGGAGGAGAGGCCGCCGGCGATCCCTTGGTGAAAAGTCACCAGGCAAAGCCCTGGCATTCCGGGGACCTTCTGGGCAAAGGGCAGGGACCCGCCACCCCGCTGCCCCTGCTCCTTTAACAAATCGCGGGCACACAAATGCCTTCACAAGACACGGGGTTGCAGACTGAATTAAATCATTTGCCAGAGGCTAAGCACTTCGCGGTTTAAAAAAGTATTTCCCCTTTTATTTTAGCTGAAGCGTGAGTCGCACTGGGATGCACGGGGATTACGCACGCTGGATGAACGCCGCAGCTCACCGGGGTGGGGCTGCCCAGCAGAAGGCACCTTCCCCCGGAGCCCGCTGGCCAGTGGTGGGTTTGAACAGGCTGCCGCGTTCCCGAATCCAATCTTTGCCTCTTCCCACAGCCTGACGAATTGGGGCGGGGGGGGAGCGGAAGAAAACAGAGATGACGTGACCAAGCTGCCCTTAGGTGCAAACTTTTTCCCTAGGAAAGCACAACAAAACATCACCTCCGGAGAACAGTGCGTACACCAGCAGAAGCAACGCCAGGCTACCCAACAAGATCATTAAGCTCCAAAAAAAAAAATATCTCAGAGCATTTTAATTAATCACTAACTGAATAAATACTCTTTACAAAGGCCCGGGATCACCTAGATCCTTTTCACTGGCTTTATTTCACCAGAGATTTACTGCAGTCTCATTCTTTTACAAGCAGAAGTGTTCCTTTTTACTACACCATAAAATCCACACTCAGGCTTTACAGTCCATAAGCCCAGGAGCAAAAAATAGCTAAAAAATCTCAGCTAGCACCCCAGCATCCTAATTAATATTGTTATACTGGCCTCAGGCCTCTTGATTTATTAGTCAAACGTTAGCACCAGGGTTCCCAAAACACAGCCTGCGGAGCACTCGAAGTCTTGAAGCCTCATTAGAAGCTGCTTAATCACAGCCTTCCTTGACAAAAGTCAGCTCACCAGCGTGGCTGCAGAGGCAGCAGCGTTACTAGCGGGTGCTCCGGCCCCACTCACGCACAAATTAAGTGTTGATGCCAAGGTCCCATTATTTAAGCAAAACCTGCTTTATGTTACACCTCCTGAAGACAAAGGGCTGCAGATGAATTTCCTCAGGCAGCCCAATGTTCACATCCCACCCACCAAGCAGCTCTGCACACAAAAGACTGTGAAGACATTAAAATATTCAAGGGCTTCTTCCTCCCAGGCCACATGATTTATTGCAACAGAATTCGCGAACAGGGATGCAGAAATGCAGACTTTGACCCCAAGCCCATTGTGAGGAGATGCAGTAAAACGCTTCACCAGCAAGACATGGAACAAGCGATGCTTCGGCACGCCGGCCACACGGCCATCCCGGGGGAAGCCTCCCCCGCCGGGCTTTAGGGCTGCTTTCTGCTCTTCCTGGGGATGATTGTTCTCTGATGCCACTGGCGCGCCACAAGAAACGGACCAACGACATTTTAAGTTACATCTAAGGAAGTAATAAGAGACAGGACAAACATTTATCATGACTTCATGTACCACCAGTGCGCAAAACAGAAGAAATTGAAGGGTTTGCTTAAAAATAGCCCTGCCTCGCTCCTTCTCCCAGTCATAAAATTCATGGCTTTTCTTCTTGTCTTAGTGGATTAAAGAGGAGGACCTGGATTATAAATAAAGCCTGTGCTACAACATCCCCGTCCCCAAATGAAGCAGTGGGGAGCAGAGACCTACAACGAGCTTTGTTTTCCACCTCCAACAACCTGCCCCAAGATCCTCCAGCTTTCTAGCTCAAGAGAGACACCCGTGGTGCAGGGCTGGAAGGAAGATAAAGTAACAGGAAAAGCTTTGCGAGGCTTTCTTCAAACGCTGTATTGAGCTACGAATGGCATGGGGTGGGTATTTTTTCAGGGGGGGTGGCTGGTTTTTTGTTTGGTGTCTTTTTTAAGACCACCTTTAAATACTGCTCAGCTGTTCCTGACCAGAGGTGGTGAGGTTTGCCGATCTAGGGGTCAATGTCAGGGACTGCTTTAGAGATATCGATGTCCACTGGTGCCTTTAAGATACTGCGCCTGTTCTTTTCACCAGACTCTTCAGGTTTTTTGCTGCTTCCCCCCCCATTTGTGACAGCTTTCGATAGGAAATCACAGCAGTTATTCCCGTAACAGCTGTAGCAAATATACAGCTTTACTTACACATCCAAAGGAACTTACGAAGGGTAAAATCAATATCAGAATTTCTCCCTGCCCGCTCTACATTATCTACCAGGTTTCACTGGCTGGATTCTCTGCAGAGCAGTGCCTTTCTCTAAAACAGCGTTAGCTCCTTAGAAAAATTCACGCACAATAGATCATACCCAATTAGCAAAACGAAGAAAAACTGCTTAAGGAACTGTAAACTTCTACACTTGAGCAATGGTTAGACGGTAAAAGACAACGTGTTGAATTTGCATGACATAATTCCTCTGGAGAGACCCAAGTGCACAGCAGTCCAGCCTTATAGATGGGCAACCCAAAAACTACAGATCTTTTGTTCAGAGACGCCGAGAAAATCAGTAACACGGTTAATGACGAAAGCCAGATGTCGTGGACTCCCGGTCTTGTCCCCTAGGCCACACCAAGAGGATGAATCCCCTCAACCAACCCAAACCAAGGCAGCTGAAGAGACACTCCGTTAACGCCCAGATGCCACCCAACAGCTAATAACCACCACGCGGCTCTGTGAGCTGCCCACCCCCGCGAGCTCCTTGCCAGTTCTGACAAACGCCATCATGCCCCGTCAGCTTCTACACAGAATGAACCGCGAAGAGTCCGAGGACAAACATGGAAATAAGAAAGCTGGAATACTCGATCGCCTTGGTTTATGGGGGGGTCCTCTAGTGTAGGCTCCAAACTACATCCAAGCATCAATAACAGCGGGAAGCAAGAGGTGCCCAGAATTCACTCTGCATCCTGCACCCTTCCCTCCGCTGCCTCGCTGCCAGAGGATGCCAAAGGCACTCCTCATCTGCCCAGCAGAACGGTGCCAGTGACGCGGCGGCAGAGCACACGCGGGACATCACCAAACCCAATCTTCTCCACCCTGCCGAAGCTTCGCTACTGCAAAATATCCTTCTGATCTCCGTGCAGGAAGACAGCGGTTACATCAGGTCCCTGGGACGATTAACACAGAGCTTGTAATAGCTCTCACTGTAAGCTCATCCTCTAACAAGAGAGGGCTGCTGTTTGGCTTACACGCTCAAATTCCAAGAAAAAAAACAAAGAAAAAACAGACTAAAGCCAGTTTCAGAGATCTGCGTGAGCCCCAGGATGGCAGGACAATACCCGTCAGGAGAACAGGAGAAGTGGAAACAGCCCTCGGTACGCGCTCGCCTTACCATCCTCCAGGCAGCCTCGTCATGGAAAACCATGGAAATCAGCGAGCTCCTTGCAAGCCAAAGCGCTCTCATTCCCACATCCCGTCCTGTCCTTGTAACAATAAAAACTGATAAACAGAGAGGCCCACAGCTCGCAAGTGAACCGTTACAGCAAACTTTTTCTTAAATGTTTTTCCCCTTCTTCTCTTACAAAATACACCCCAACAAAGTAAAAGTTCCCACCGTTAAGGCAAATCAGAGCTCTCGAGTCTAAGATCATTTCTATTACAGAAGCGTGCAAGCGGCCCACCAGCATTTATTTTTTAAAAACCAAACACAACTAGGGCACCACCAGCAGCTAATTTGACTTGGGAGTATTAGAAACCCCAGGGCCAGCAGTGAACAAAAATTTAATTAGTGATACCAAATTTTGATCTTAACAATCAAAAAAGTTTCTAGTTACATAGATTAATACTTATTTTTTCTAAAGTTTCAGAGTAACCTCTAGTACTAAGATTCAAACCATAGAGTTAAAACTCTCTTTTCATGAGTCACAGATGAAAAAAAAAAACACAAAAAAAAAATCTCCCCTGCCCTGTTAGCCTTTGACAACCAAACTTGGGATGTTTGCTGATTATTCACTTACTAAATTTCTACTTAGGCAGAAAAAAAACCTTAAACAAGCAAAGTGCTACCACCAAACTGAATAATCAAGAACTGACTCAAGTTTTTCATAGCGCTACAAAATAAAGAATGCAGAACCATGGAAAACAGCGACCTTGAACTCAATGACAGGAGTCGTACTAGGACACCACACCAAAACGAGCCCCAGTGCGTGGCACACGTCACATCCCCACGAGCGCAGGAAATGGTCGTTAGTACCAGGAGGTACCAAACACTAAGGAGGAATTTCAAAAAGCTTCCCAAGTGGATTATGCTTCAAAATATAATTGCAAAGTAATTAGATGGATTTTACAGACGGGTTATTTGTCACATAGCATTAATTGAAGCACTCCAGTGCCATGATAACTATTCAGGGAGCAATATGATCGAAAAAAAACAAACCCACAAAAAACCCCCAGCCAACCACGCCGCCAAACAGTGCAAGGATAAATCCCCTTTAAAAAAAAAAAAGCAGTACTGGAATGGATTTTTTAATTTCCCTGCCACAATCCTATATAATTACAAAAAATTAACTCAAAGAATAATCTGTAAAGCTGCTTACTCATAACCAAGCAGAGGCATTTTCTAGAATCACCAAAGACGAGGCTCCCGTAACCAGCAGTTGAGTTAAAGGCAGCAGAAAGGGAAAGGGCTGGGAGAGGAGATCACCCCGCAGAGCAGCGCCCTGCACGAGTGGCAGCTGGGACAGGACGCGAGGTGAACCCCCCCTCACCCCGAGGACAACGTTCCTACCTTCAACAACTTCAGCCGTTTTCTTCTGCAGGCATCGCTAAGAAACAGCAAAGTGCTCTCCCAGATTCAGCGTGATGACACTCGAGCAATGATCACACAAGCATGAAAAAACCACTGGACTTGTTCCTTTATGGCTGAGCAGCCGACGTTTAATAATGAAACTGGTTCCCTACATAGCATGATAAAGCCCCATGAGCAATTTGGTTATATCACGAGTCATTCTGATTAAGCTATAGGAACAGTTTCAATATTAATAGCAGTTTGCTTAAAAGTTTGCTATTCAGCCCAGGTGGTAAGGGGCAGGTTCAGTCTGGAATTCCTGTGGAATTCATCACGCCTAGAGGTTACACAGCACAACTTTCAATTTTTAACAGCGTGAGCTTTTTAGAAATGTATGGGACCGGTACTGTAGCTGACAATTTCCCCATTTGAAAAAGATAACGAACTGCCATGCAGTAATCAGGGTCCACAGAGCCGTGGGTAAGGGCTCAGTTCACCAGTATCTGCAATCAAGAGGTGAAAACAACCCATTATACGCTCAGTAAGTGCAAGCACTTCCTCCTGTTGTGTTTCAGTCTTTGCTACTGTATTTTACATTTTCTCCATTAAAGGAAGATAGCTAGGAAACCACAGGTATGCACAGAACAGTCAGTGCTAAACCTGCTGATCGTGAATTACTCAGTGACAAAAAGACCTCAGAAATCTGATCCAGTTCCTCCTGCCTGCAGATGAATTCTGCTCCCACCTGCCCACCCACACCCACGGAGCAGAAAGGGAGCCCCAGGCCTCCTGCTCCTACTCCGCTCCTTCCACCAACGCGCTGCTGCTGGTGAACCATCGACACGGGCACTCGAGGGAGCCGCAGCCAGAAGGAATTCTTCTGAACACAATTAGTATATAAGTGCACAAAGAAATGGGAACTTAATACTACATAACTCTTAAAAGCCATTTTCATGTCTCAAGTGCCAAGCTAGCTTCAAGTTCCTCTTTAATGTTTCTTCTTGCTGTATTTTTGGACAGTTTAGACCGAGCAACATTTTGCTTGAGGGATGAAAAGAGAAGGGTTCTAACCAGAGCCCGAATCACTGCCGCCAGCAGTGACTCACTCCAAGAAACAGGAAAACCACGGGAGAGAAGCTAGGATCTACGCTTCTGTTACAGCCACGGTCCCCTCGCAGCGCTACCACACCTAGAATGGGGACCAGCAGACAAAGGGTAGTGTCTGAGTACAAAAGCTCAACACAAACAGAAGTATCAGATCTCTTCTCTGTGAATAAGCCAAAATATGAATCGAAATACCACTTTTTTCATTCCCTTCACTATTTGCAACTTAACTCTTTTTCATTAGGCAAATCCAATTCTTCACAGAGCAAAATTAAATACAGTACTGCCTTTTTTAAGTATCTGAAACACAGCTGGAAAAGTTAATCTACAAAGAAGGAAGAAGTTAACACAGGAAAAGAAAATACTGCGGGTGACTCACTCTAGCTCTCTACTATTTTTAAGCAAAAGACCAGCGAATTTATAGCTGAAAGCCAAAGAATCCAAAGTCTGCTCCTTACCAGGAACTTAGAAGAGTTAGACTGATTGTGTGCATTCATCTCAATGAAAACGTAGAAAGGAAGAATACGTCTCCAACCTTGCATATTAGAGAACACAAAAAACCCAGGCGAGTCTGATGCAGACAACTTCAAAGTACTATTAGAAAGAGTTACAGAAAAGAGGAGTGAAGAAATCTAACCTTAGGCAGATGAGGAATACAACCCAGTGCAGTTACAAATGCCCAGGATAACACCAATCTAAAAGACAGTTATTATCTGTGATGAGAACGGAATCACTTTAGGGCATCCTAAGCCAAGCACTTTAAGCCACCTTGATCTCCCAAATGCTGTCATAAGGAAGAATGCAGCTGGAGCATTTGTTCTGCCCCGACTCAGAGCTGTGAGCGTGTAGGCATAGCACTGCCAGGCTCCCAAGCAACACGAGAAGGAAAGGAGACAAACCTCGTTACTTACCTGGGCTATGCAAGTCACTACGGAATTGCAGTGTGAAACAGTCTATTTGACGGATTAACTGCTGGAATTAGATTAGTCTGTAAGCAAAGGGAAGAAGAATTGAGATCATTCCAAAGCTTCTTGCTGGATCTATGCAAGATCCATGGCGGTGCAGGCAAAAGAGCAAACTTGCCCTCCAAAGAGACTGGTGTTTCTAGAACAAAAAGGAAGAGCTTTACCCTTCAAGCAGTGCCAGCCCCTCCTCATTAGAAGCTCAGACCATGCAGGGGGGAAAAAAACCAAAACGAAGACAGTTTTTTGGAGGGAAAAGTCCTCTTTACAAGAAAATATTAACTGTCCCACACAGGCAGACTTAAAGCAAGTCATGCAGGTTTAAATTAGCGTGTAACAGACTTAATTATTATAAGTGCCATGAAGAAAAAAAGTTGAAAAGCAACACATTTTTAAGAGAGGTCAGGTTGGAAGGACTGTGGGAGCAGAGGCAAGAACAACGGACAGAACAAGGAGCTGTAGCTGACAAAGTCAGGGCCAAACCTGACTGACTGGGGAAGAGCACAGCGACTATACTTATGTTATCCAGGTCTGCCATGGACATGGCCATACCACAGGCGAGGAAGTGCCGAGGAGCACTGCGTGAATCCACGTATGGAGACGCACCACGCAGACAGTGACCATCACCCTACACAGGGGAACAAGCTCGGGCCCCAGAGCAAGTGCAGTTAGTGGGGCAGGGAGGCTCACCCCCCCATTGCCCACCCACTCCTACCCACCACCAACAGTACCATTCGTCTTTCCCCCCCAAAAAGGGGCAACACTGCTGCAGAGCACCTTTGCACCAACCAAGGCGCATGCTGCAGCCAGAACCGCGCTGCCCATCTCTGGGACAGTCCTCGGGGCTGTCTGGGTGCTTGCAAGAGTCACAGTGGCCTTAATCCAGAAACGCAAGCCCAAATAACGAGAGGGAAAAAGCTGAATCCGGAGTCTTGTTGCTGGCATCTGCCCCAATGTGCCATTCTCTAAATTTCCAGGGACTACTATTAGGCAATTAAGCGGCACAGCAGCTTTAGCAACAACATACACAGAAGAGAGGTTTATTAATCTATCCACTGACATAAATTCTCTTAAATCTTCAACAGACACTTTCTTGTTTCAAGGCTGCACAATTAAAGTTAATTGCTGATGCTACCTGCAATGCTGACCTCACTTTTCATTCATTCAGCTCACAGTGACTCCAGAACATTATCTCTCCTGCTTCCCTGGGCTCTGTTTCTCCACCAGCAGAGCTGCCCAGTCCCTGCTCCACGGTTCCAAGTTTCGTGTTACTTCCCCACAATGAAGCGGCTGTAAAGCAGACGGCTGTTCCCTCCGCTCGCAGGCTGCTCTCACTCTAATGGTCTGTCTCCAAACTCAAACGTTCTGCTTTCAGTAACAAAATATTGCTCCAACGGGAACCCAGACAGACTCGAAGTAAAGCTTGCTTATAGGGCAGAGACAGTTTCCATCTGTCCCTGCTCTTCCACCTGGGAGAACAGAGATGACTATTTCTGGACAGAGCAAAAATGCCTCCCCATACACCACACACACTTCTGCCAAGAAACACTCAGCACATTTTTGTGTAAATCTACACAGCACCACCCTCACACAACCGTGCACCGAAATATCCCAATCATAGACACGCAACCCCCGTAAGGCAGAGCTCGGGCTGAGGCTGTCCAGCAGCTCAGACAACAACTGCGAGAAACAGCTCTCAAAAACAGGGGCTTGAGCACCCCCCACCAGCGGGGCAGAGCCGGCATGGGGCACCGGGAGCATCAGAGTGCTCCCCTTCTCAGGCCCGACACGAACACGGTCCTGGAAGAACACGAACCACGGCGAGGGCGTGACGGGCGCTGACTGCCAGCCCCCAGGGCAGCCACGGCACGCAGCGCGGCCGAGGCCCCGCAGCAGCACAGCGCACCTGGATGCAGCTGTAACACAAGCGCCATGGAGCACTACCAAGGTCAGCCTCAGAAGCGCACCTGCACGAGAGAAATGCGTTATTACACTACTTAATTAAAGGGACGGAGAAGAGCACAAAGAACTTGGCTCACTAAGGTCAGAAGCCACAAAAACCCGGGTCCCTGACTCTCTCCCTTTTGCTCAATCCCCAGTTTCCAAGACACCCAGTCACGAGAGACACACTGGAAGAAACAGCGTCCTCCGGAGCTCAGCAGGTCTCAATGTTCTGTTTCACACACAACTACTCACGATGGAAAAAATACTCCAGCACATCAAAAGGCTGCTTCCCCATTGATCATCAGCACATAAACACCATTTCAAACCAGCCAACCTTCAGGCAGGCTCAACACACGCTTTTTCTCTTGAAAGAGGCACGTATTAGCCCCTTTCATAGCCACGTGTTTACAGACCTTGATTGCGTTACCAAAACAGACTGAAGAGTTTTAAGCTGAAAAAATGTTTTGGGAGAATATAAAACTCCTAATTGAGCCTAGAAGGCTTTCCTGAGAGATCCAGACTCTCACGATTAAAAATCACAGCGCAGTATTCAGTGACTACACAGTTAGCTCTTTATTACAGTGTCGCTATTCAAAAAGCTCTAAACCTGCATCAGCACTTTTATTATAGACCCTCTATTTCAGGGATCTAACGTGTAACCGTTAAAAAGGCCTATTCAGTCAGAAAACACAACCCTCGAACACACCACACGCTCCCTGTTTTAAATAAAAAACTTTAAGTATGTATATATTAGATATATAATGTTCCTGTCCACGTATACCTTAGTGTTAAAACAACCTGTGATGGAAGTAGCTGTAGCTTTTCAATGGGCGCCCACTCTGGCAGACGCAGCCTGTCCCATGCCTGGCACATGATGAAACATGACGCTTGGTCCTGCTGTTTTTGTTCCAAAGTCAGCAGGGATTAGCAGGGGGATCCACTGCTGGAGAGCTCAGCAAGCACAAAACACCAACACTCATCAGCAGGCAACCAGGCAGCCCGGGGAGCAACAAACGACTTTCCAGAAGTCTGCTCCTGTTCCAGGACGTAAGACCCTGCAAAAGGCGAAGTATGGGAGGAAACTGCATTTAGCAAAACATTAAGAATTTCCAGTTTGTTTGTTTGGTTTTTGTAAAAAAGGTGTGAGTTCATGCGTAAGACAAGAAAAATCCACACATGGGAATCAGCAAAATCTTTCAGAATGCTTTTAAAAGAAACAAATTTGAGACCTAATCATTAAAGAAAAAGAAAGTTGCAACACGCACTGGCCGTGCCATCTCCTGTCAAGTTCTGTAGGTTTGCCATGACATTTTCCTTTATAAAGAAACAAATCTCTTCTCTTTCAGCTAGGTTGAAAGCCCAGCAAAAGCACGAGTATGATTTCAAGAACAGGCAAAACACTATTGAGAGCAGCAGGTGGGAGACGCATACCTTTCTTCTTCAACTTGCATCAGCTATCCCAGCTACTATATGAAATAGCCCCAGAAAAAAAATGCAACCGTTTAATTAGACAAAGACCCTCTAATGACCATTGCAGCTCTGTTAACTTCAGCATCTAATGCTGGGCAAGCTGGCAGACACCACAGAGCAATTTCAGGCACTCCAGGATAATGCCAGCTTTGTGCTAAGGAAAGCCCTGAGATTTCAGGTGGTTTTAGGCTGCTACTGTAGCAATGACTGGGAAAGTACTTTAGATGATCCAAGTGTTCTTTAAATTGTCCTCGCACTAACGCTTGGATGAGACTTCATTCAGTTCAGCTGCTGCAGGTCTAAGTCTTACTTTGGGAAAGTGAAGGTGCAAACATCAAGCGAACGGGCCTGCGTCAAGAAGAGATCGAGTGGCAGAGACAAGAACAGGCCTCAGGCTTCCAAAGCCTCCAGCTGCATCCTGCCTAATTAACTCTGCGAAACTTTCACTGCTTTGTGTGATGCACCATGCTCCCCAAACCCGAGGCAAAAGTATTAAGTACGTAATTTTCCACTTAAATACATTCCCATCAGCTCTTCCGTTCAGAGGTACCCACAGGTCAGAGAGAGCTCAGCGTCTCAGACGACGCGCAGACAGCCTGGGGAAGACGCCGCACGGGCACAGCCGATAGCCCTCTGCCCACTGAGTCTCCACCAGCAGCAGCGCACAACCCTGACAAACCCTCCTCGGCCCTGGGATCCCAGCAGCCAACCTGCGGAACTTGCCCTCCAGAAGGACCAACGTGTGGTAATGGTAAACGGAGCACGCGAATTCGAAGTCGCAGTTCTTATGCTGATCTTTATGGTTACTATTGAGAACGGAGTGCTTTCTTAAACCTTGCGTTAGCATTTAATTACATTAAGAACCGATATGCCGGTGACTGCTAACAGCAGGAGGGTTAGGAGCCTGTCAGCATAAGCTCTATTTTTCAGAGACTTTTAACTGGGCCACAAGGAGCTACCCCGCGGCAGCCCAGGCCTTGCCCCGCGGTGGATCCCTGCGCGCAGCTTTACGGCTCCCGATTTAAGACAAGGAGCGAGGGAAGACCCGAGCTTGCCGGCCTTCCCCGCCTCGGAGGCTCCTCAGGCGGCGGCTCCGCCGGCGGGGCCAGATGAGCCCGGTCTCCGCTGTCGCAGCCGCCGCGAGCACGGGAGGGAGCGGCCCCGGCCCACCGGGAACTTCTCTCCTCAGCATCTTCCCCCCTTCCGCCACGGCGAAACTCGCCGCCGGCCCCGCCAAAGCGAGCGGGACCCGACCCCGACCGTCGCCCTGAGCTCGCAGCCACCGTCCCGCAGCCACAACCCCCGGCCGCGCCCCGGGCCGCGCCGTCCCCGCCGCTGAGGAGGCGCCGGCTGCTCCCCGCGCACCGGCTGCGCCCCAGGGCCCCGCCGCGGCGCCCACCGCTCCCTCCCCGCCGGCACCCCGTCCCGGGGGCTCTCCTCTAGCTGAGGGCACCGGGCGCCCCTCACCTGCGTCCCGGTGAGGGGGTGGGAAGGGGGCTCCCTCCGGGTCCCTCAAGCTCCCGCTCGGCGGCCGCCGCCTCTCCGCACTTCCGGGTTCCGCGCAGCCGCCATCTTGGGGGGACACGGACTTCCGGGCCGGAAGTGGGCGGTGAGGGAAGCGGCGTAATGGCGGCCTCCAGGCC
>VZSF01008782.1:77458-121644 GCA_013398295.1 Chionis minor
GGACCCGGCCCGGTTCCCGAGCCCGGCGGCGGGGAGGGGGGACGAGGCCGCTCCGTCCCCCGAGCCCGACTGGTCGGCGGGGGCCCGGGGCTGAGGGAGCGGCCGGAGGCGCCCGCGGGGGAAGGGCCCGTCCCGGGCGGGCTCCCCCCCGCCCCGCCGTGGGAGCGGGGAGCTCGGCCGCAGCCGGGGAGCAACCGGGGCCGCCCCCTCCCCCCGGGGGGTCCCTTCCCGACTGGCTCCGTCGCTGGTTCGGTTGCACTTAAAGAGTTTTATCCCCTTTCCGCCCCTTCCCGCTTCCCCCGGGGTGGCTGCGGTGCCCGTTGTTTTCCTCCCCGTCCCAACACCCCTGGAAGGGCCCTGCAGGGCGGGGGGGGGGCCCGGGCGTCCCCTCGTCGACCTTCCCGCGGGGGGAGAATGGGGTGTTTGGGGCTCTGGGCAGAGAGAATTACTTCCTCCCGCTTGTTCCCGTTTTAAGGTGGGTCGGTAAAGCTGAGGTAGGTTTTGCGTTGTCTGAGAGCGGCTGACACCTGGACCCGTGTGGCGACACATCATGTGCCAGGCGGAATCCGGGTGGTTGAAGGATGCCCCTGGGAGATCTTGATAGGCACCGAAGGCCTCAAACTTTTGTAGGCGTGAAAAGCAAAGACGTTAGGATTGTTTCTGAAAACTCCTTCAAAGAAACTTGGTTCCAGCTTCCAAACGGCTGAAGAAACCCCGTCTGCGCTCATAGCGGGACGGTGAGGACAGCAGGGCAGAGACGCTTCCCCCGCCATCCCGTTTGGAGTTGGTGACTATGATCTACTAGGAATGGAAAGTCACGAAAGAGACTCGGCAGTTGTCTGTTTTTATGTGGTGGCCTGAAGTCCCAGAGGATGACCTAGCACTTAAGAATCGAACTGGGCCAGGTTAAAGGCCAAGCTGACTTGAAAGAACCCTAGCAGTGGGACCAGGTTGGAAGCAAAGCAAGTCCCAAACTGAGCGTGTCTGGTCAAAGATATATATTCTTTTTAAAAGACATTGTGTTACTGGAGCCAGGCCTGGATCTTTTAGCATCCAGTTGGGCTGGAAGCAGCTCATAGGTTTGTTTTGATTTTGTTTTTGTTTTGTTTCTTAAATTCATGTTTGTACAATCTTCTGGATATTTTTTTTCAAGAAGGAGTAAAAGGGAGTGTTGGAAACTAACAAACAGGATTAAAGCCCTGAGCGCTTAAGGAAAACAGGTTAAGGAACTTAATCCAGGATGGATATGCAGGAGCCACAGCAGCTGGGCATGTTTGCAGAGAGTGAGCTGATGTCTGTGGGGATGGACACGTTTATCCATCGCATTGACTCGACGGAGGTCATCTACCAGCCGCGGCGGAAGAGGGCCAAGCTCATTGGCAAATACCTGATGGGAGACTTACTTGGAGAAGGGTCTTATGGCAAAGTGAAGGAGATGTTGGACTCTGAAACCCTCTGCAGGAGAGCTGTGAAAATACTGAAGAAGAAGAAGCTACGCAGAATTCCCAACGGGGAGGCAAATGTGAAAAAGTGAGTAACTGTTTCCGGTGGCTGGGAACTGAGGGGTTAAACTTTTTCCTTGTTTTCCAGCTGAAGTTGTGTATGGTTTTAAGTAACAACACTGCTTTCTGCTGTGGAAGTGCTTCCTAAACCGTAGGTATTCAGGAGCGTCTTCGCCATCGAACTGCAGCCATCGCTCTTGTGGAGGCTGGGAACAGGGGTGGGAGCTGGCTGTCGAGGGCCCGGCGGGCAGGTCTGTCCGTCTGAACAGACAGCCCGTAACACACGCCACTTTTTTAATAGTATGGCTTAAAGAATAAAAAGGTATTTCTTAAAGAAATTGCTCTTCAAGGTTTCACCTTGAGGCACTGTCGTGCTGTTGGCTGGGAGAGGTGGGAGGCAGTGTAGCAGAGTGCAGAAACACGCTTTGTGTCCTCATGTTCTGCGTTATTTGTGTGCCCCTCTAGGGGTGTTGTGGCTCCTGAGCTCTTTGGGGTGGCAATTACTGCTCCCACCCGCGTAGTAGTTGCCTGGAATGTGATCCAATGGATTGTGCGCCCAGTGGGTATGGGAAGTCTTGGGGTTTATTCTTGGTTTCACTTCTGACTAATGAGTTTGGGATGTAATTCAAGGCTCTTTGGTTGATTTGTGCAGCTGTAAAATGGGGACAAGGGTTGTCAACTTTTTTTATTTCAGTGACTGAAGATGTGTGCTTGGAAGCTTTCAAAGTGCCAGTTACATCCTGATTAGTCAGGGCACAAGTAACTAATTAAAATTAAATGGGAGAAGCCTGGTGTTAATGCTTTCTCTGTAGGGCTGGGTGTGTGAAACTTTCCCTTTTCTCAGGGCTGCGTCTGCTCGCGGGGACCTCACGGCCAGCTGTGTTTTCTGTGGCAAGCTGTTTGTCACAGCCCTGTGAGACAGTTGTTTATCTGCTGTGGAGGGGAGCCTTCTGCCTCCAAAACAAACCGTTTGCAAGGGTTTATCTCGTAGTGGGAGGGAAGACTCGTGAAATGTTTAGAAGACTCTTGTATTGCGTCTTTAGCCGTGGCGTGCTGAGCGTGGAGCCCTGACCTAGCAGAGTCTTATTTCTGTTTCTCAGTTTGGTTTGAGTTTCCGAGCTCAGCTGCAAGATATTTCACATCCTGTACTGGGACTTGTGTCAGTGAGCTGTTTCAGTTTGCCTTCTAACCTTCAGTGACAGACTTAGCTACGGAATAGTCACAAATCCTCGTGCCGGGACCTCCCATTCTCTCCTTTGCTGGCTCAAGTTCAGAATCAGAGTAAACCGTTGGTTAATATGTAATAAAGTGTTTCTTGTTTTTCTGGTAAAGGCGTGAGTGTCCCTTTCCACCCTTGCCCCTCCTTCAGTTACATCAAGAGCTTCTACTTAAGGAGGAGATTGTTTCCTCCTTGGTGAAAATTTAAATTTTCCTCCCTCTTGGTGAAAAAGGACTTGCCACATAGCAGGAGGGTTTCCCAGTGTCAGAGCCATGGTAATGGTCCTGCGCCCTGACGTGAACTCTGTAGAAGTTTTATTCATGCACAGAGCCTGTCTGTGAATGTCTTGTTTGGTTTCGTTAAGGTTGGTTATTAAAGCAGACTAGCCAAGCACTGCTCTGTTTTGCTGTGGATGTTTTTCTGGCTGAGCTGCACCTGCTTCAAAAGACGGAGGCAGATTTTAGATGTTGTCTTGTAACGAGGGTTTACTTCAGTTCAAGTTCCTATTTTTGTCACCTTGTCCTTTTCTCTTTGTCCCCCTATTCGTTTGCTGTATCTGCTGCTTCAGTGGTGAATTTTTGTAAGGCAAAATGCCATATTTTTGTGGTACCAGTGGGAATCTGACCTAATCAAAACCCTTCGGCACCACTGTGGGAGGTAGCAAAAGGTGTCTCCTCTCTGAATAACCTGTTGTGGTGAGACACAGCATCAAACCTGTATGGTTTGACTGGTCAGTATGGATCGGGGGGAGCAAACCATTGCTGTATTTCCAGGTAGCGCTGGAAAGTACTCTACTAACTGTTTTTTTTTAATGTCACACTACTTGGCCAGACTCCATGAAAAGTTCACTTTCTACAACTGCATTTGAGCAGCTTTGCCGAGTGGTTTATACCCAGCAAGCTACGCACGTGCAATAGAACAACAGAAAATCAGATTGTGGACTGAATCGCACCATTGGGTTTTGCTTTCTTGAAAGCTACTAATAAGTGAAGCAATGAGTAAATATATAATTCCTGTGTTAGTGAGGCCTGCTTCCCATCTGGCTTGCGTCCTTATCTAGACAAGGATGTCTGCAGCTCGGTACATGTGAGAGATGATTGAGATTAGTTGTCTAATCTTTGTAAACATCCCAACTTCAGTTGGTGCCCTTTGAGATTAAAAATCTCTTCATCTGCCACCAGAGCTCGACCACCGCCGGGTGCTCCCTCCCCCTGCCAGTGCCCCCAGTGGTGTGCACAAGTGGAAGGCTCTTCCGAAGCTTTTGCTTTCATGGCAGGTGAAATGGTCAGGAGTGAGAGTCATCTGGATCCCTGATGATTTGTTTTCTCTGCTGCAGAATCACTGCATAACGTCTCAACTATTAGTCTGCTCTCTGGGAGTTAATGCCTTCATCTAGTGCTGCCAACGTGTTGGAAGTGCCCTGGCAGGGGGTCTGAGCGATTTGGGGGTGTGTTCCGGCTTGGTTTAAACGTGCTTATCTCTTGGAAGTGCCCGTTTGCTATTTCAGTCTCAGCATACCTTGTTGTACGGTTTGCTCTCAATGGCAAAGGCTGTGCCTGTTCCTGCTGAAGTGATCTCCAGCATTTCCTACTGTGCAGGAAAAAGCTACATGTGTGGCTTGGTTGGCTTGACAGAGATGCAAGTGAATTATCACAATGGGTTTGTGCCTCTGCCATCATCACAGGAAGCCTCGGTATTGCTGCTGCTGCTGTGGTGAAGATGAAACTCGCATTGATAGTGTGTCATCAAAGAAATTCCCTAGAAAACAGTTCCTAGACTGTTGGCCCTTGGGTAATTAATTACATGAGCAAGTAATATAGAGGGAGTAATGACAGCAAGGGAGAGCACGGTGCCGAGGAGCCGTGGGGGATCGTACGGGTCTATGCCGTGCATGGGGACCCCGGATTCATGGGGCTGGAGTTACAACTCGGGGAGCTCTGGCTGTTAATGCCGTTTTTGTGTTAATGTTTGAGGCTGCGGCGTCATCCTGCACGCGCGGGTTGGTTGCCCCAGCCCTGTCTCTTGGTGCAGTAAGAGAGTTCCAGGGACCTAGAAATTGTGACTGAAATATGTTTGAGACTTATATAAAACTGAGTGATTCTTCTCTACCCTAAAATACTCCAGTTCTGCCCCTGAAAAGTAAGCCCGTGAGGGATCTGTGAATCCCGGTGAGGATGTTGAGGGTTTAAACTCATAAGACACGTTTCCCTAAATCAGTCTAGGGAATCTTCGTTTCTCTTCAGTCACCTTAGAGAATGTTGGGGTGGCCAAGCTTTGGTTGGTGGTAGTCAGTCAGACAGTACTATGGCTAATTACTGCCTCCAGTTAATAAGAAAAATGAGTTTAGTAGGATTGCTAAAAAGATGAAAGAAAATATGGAAGAGTATTTGTCTCTAGCAGCACAAGTTTAATAAAACCGTGTGCTAATAGCCTCACATTTTAATTAAGTGTTTGGGACTTTCTGTGCGTATCCCAAGTGTCTTGTACAGTACTTACCATGCTCAGTGATTACTTAGATTTGAATATATGCTCATTAGAATTCCTCAGAGGTTTAAAATGGGTAGCAGGCCGGCATTTTGACAATTTGCTTCTTGGGTCTGCGAGTGAAGAGTCTTGCGCCTCAAAACACGGAGGGGTTTGCTGAAGGAAGGGCTTGTGGCAGCCGCGGAGGTGTGTGCTGCAGAGGGAGATGGGCTGCAGCTGACTCATGCGATTTCCTGTCCCTCCTGCCCAGAGAGGTCTGTCGCGTGTAGCTGGGTGGCTCCGTTCCCCTCTCTGCTAAGCTGGATGTTTGCTTGGGTCCAGTGGTGAGGGGTGGATATGGGGCTGGTAACGTCAGAGAGCCCCGCTCAGGGCGTGATGGGGCTGGGGGTCTGGAACTCCTGCAGAGGGAAAACAACCCTGCGGGCTTCCCTGTCCCCGGCAGCCCCTTGGGCTGGTGCGTGGGGTGCTAGGGTAGGGGTCTGCCCCTGGCTGTCGGCTTTTGCAGGGTTCACATCACTGCTTGGTGGCAGAGGCTGCGCTCTGAGCTGCACCTGCAGCACTGAACATCTCGGGGGCTTCTGGGCGCACGAGAGCGGTGTGGTGACCACTGGGGACACTTCTGTGTCTTGGCACGTTGCGTCCTCAGGGGAGGGAGAGGCAGCGGGAAGGCGGTGGAGATGCTGTAGTGCTCACGGCATGGTCCTGGGTATTGGCTGGAGAAGAACCACTTGGATACTAAGGCTTGAAAGATGTAGATCAGCACTGGATTCATCAACACGTAAGGACGTCTCCCCCCCCGGCAGATGTGTGTTCGGACAGGTAAAGCTTAGTCTGAAGAAGGAAATAGTGAAGCGCTGCCCAGTCTCTTACCTGAAGCACCACTCGAGCTCTAAGAGCGAAGAGGTGCAGCTTCTCACGTGGCTGAAAATGACAAGTTGCGTCCTTGCAAGTGGAGGGCTATATTTTAGGTGAAATAAACAGGAAAAAGCTGTTTACGAGCTAGACCTTAAATATGTTAATCTGCTTTGTGGCATATCAGGGATACTAGTGTGTAATTAAAATTTGTTTTGGCTATATAGGATTACAAAATCAATCTAAATAAATACATAATGCAGTTGTTTGGTTGCATAAAGACCGAATGAATGATTCTTGAGTCCTTTGTAGCAGTTAGCAAGAGTGGTGTTAGTGGATTTACGGTATGTGCCAGAACTGGCATATGGAGCTGTTCTCTGTGCACGTCTCCCAGCCCTTCGCTGTGGCACCAGCACTGCATGGAGGTGTGCCAGTTCCTTCTGCCTGGTTCCTCAGCACCACGTGCCGTATGGAGAGAGCTTGAGATGGGCCAGGGTGGTGTGCTGGGGAGGAGAGGGGTGGGTGAGGGTGAGGCTGAAGGCTCTCGCTGCAGACCCTCGTTTCTGACATACGACTTGACTGGGTCGGTAGTATGGAAAAGACTCACCATCGCGTGTCTCCAGTAAAATCCTAAAAGCTGTGGAGGAACCTTGTGAACCAAAGGAAGGGAATGACTTTCTGGCTGTACTGCTGGTTTTTGTTTGGGCAAGAACGGCTTTGAGACTGAGGCTTGAAACTGTAGAAGGCATGCGAAATCTTATGGTGAAGAAGCGCACTTCTTGGAATGGTCCAGGGAAGGATGATGTCTCTCCAGGCTGTCCTTGACATCTCCCGAAGTTGTGTAGCACATGGTACCAGTAGGCAGCTTCACCGTGTGCGGTTCTGAGCAACGGCACCAGCCTGTGGTTTGCCAAAGTGAGGTGCCCTGCTAGGGCCAAGTCTTAATCTGCCAGGGGCAGCTTCGTGGGGCTGATAGAGCCACACAGAAAACTTGGAAGACTTTTTCTCTTCTCTTCTGCCCAAGATGGTTATGCTTTGAAGCAGGCCCCAAACTCTGACAGCCTGTCTGGTCGCACACTTGAGGGCTTTCTATTCTGGAAAACTAGAAACAGAATTCCATAATGGAGACTATTCTGGCCACGTAGTGGTGGTGAATAGGACAGGGGCAGAGAGCACGGCTTAGCCCCTGCACTGGGATTCTCCCTTCCCCTCTGCGCTGGGGAGAGGTCTGATCCCAAAAGCAACTGTTGTCATTTATATCATCAAAATATAATGCTGCTGTGCAGCAGCTCGGAAGACACTCTCAAAATCCGAGGAGATTCACTAGGCTAGTGTGGGAAAGGCAGGAAGCCACCATGCAAATTCCTCCTTCCCAGTGCTGTCAATCGAAGCACTATTGTGCCGGCACGTTGCAAAGCAAGCAGTGGGCTGGGGTGGCCTTTCTGTTGCTAATTCTGGAAAAAAGTAAATTTAGGCACCTTCTGATGGGGTGAGCACCTATGTTCACTTATGTGGTGAAGTTTGAAAACCAAAATGGAGTTGGAGGTGACTGTGGTCTGGACGTCTCCGTTCCTCAGTTGTTCTAGAATGCAAGAGTAGCTAAAAATAGAAGTAATCTTTCCCCTGGGAAATGGGCTGCTTGGCCTCTGCCCCAGAGGTGGGTGCACTTCACTGGCATTTTAGATTGGTTCACTAAGTCCTCCTGGGGAAAAAAAAAATCACTACAGAAATATGAAATATTTATTAGCTAAAGGTGGAAGGAATTAGTATTTGTGCTTTTGAGCTGTATTACAGGTAATGAGCTGTTGGGATCAGGATTTTGAATGTGTTCCTAATATTGGAAGCTTTCTTTGCCTTCACGGCAAAGTAGTCTTATTTAAATAAGTTTGTGTGTTCACTCCCTCTCTTGCCGGCTTGGTCTGCGCACTCAGCCCGTCTCTCTTCATTATGCAGAAACTTCTTAGACCTGCACTAATGCTGGCTGCAGTTTCTATGCTAATTTAATCCACTTCAGCCTTTTGGTCATTACTATAATTAGAGCAGCTGCATCACTTTGCAAATCTGACTGCCATTTAAACTAAACACTCTGCTGAGCTTTGCCTTCTTATCCTAGGTTTTTGTTTGGCCGTCGTAAGGTGGGTTTTTTTAAAGCCATATATGATAAAGGGAGAGTGCCTGGCCTAAACTTTGGTAGTGAAGCAATACTACTGGCCGGGGATCCTTAAAAGGTCTTTAAAGACCTGCTTGCATTCCTGCATCTTGTGAGCCTTTCGAAGGGGCAGTTACTGGTTTGTTAATCAGATGTGATGCATCAAGAAGCCTTTGTACTGGCCACAGCTTGTTATTAGCGGCTGGCTAATTGTGCAGGCGAGGGGTGAGTGCCTTTCAGAGCTCCCTGTGTTATGTGTTTGGGCAGAGGCTCTTCCTTCCCAGGCAGTGCTCTGCATTCCTTGTCGTGCTGCTTTCGGGAGTCCTGACTCTTGGCGTGTAACCGTGCTCCTTAGAGCAGCTCACCGAGTGGCAAGAGAAAGAAGTGGGAGAGAGGAGATCATGTGCAGTTTAGCACGAGCCCAGAATCGAGGAGCAGCAGAACAGAGTGAAGAGCCATATCTGCCCTCGCGGAGACTTCACAGAACCACCCTGACCTGACTGTCCTGATCCTCCTGTTTCTCCACTTCATAGCTGGCATCCAGTGGGATTTTGCAGCTTCATGCAAAAGATACTAAAATGTGGTTTGGGGCACAGGACAAAATCCCAAGAGACAAAGATTGAAACAGCTGATACGAGGTGACGTACAAAGGGCCATTTTCATAGCGAAGGGAAGACGTCTCCTCACTCAGTCTTACATTATTTATTCTCCACAAACAGAGGATTCAATTCAGATCTCTGAAGCGTTCAGTGCAGTTAAGTTAGGACTGAGATTTAGAAGAAATTGAGTTACTAACTGGAACTCCTGCTTTCTTCTCATTCTTGAGAGAAATGTTGCAATTCTTATGCTGGTTGCTTTGTTTCTGAATTCTGCTGGAAGTTACTGTTTTAACAAAGGGCACTGTGAAAGTCCCTCCGTAGTTGGCTGCTGCCTGTGAGGAACTGGACGGGTCTTCAGAGTGGTTTCTGTGCGAATCTGACGCTTCAACTGGTCACACAAATGGACTAAAGAGCTGGCCAGCACGGGGGTCTCTGGGCTGCAGCCCCGAGGCGGGAGGGCTTGTTGTGTCTGGTGGAGCTCAGGCTGGGCAGCCCCAGGCTGCTCGGCTGTGCCTGACTTCCCACCGCACGAGCCAGCTGGGAGCTGCTTGGGAGCGGGGTTGTGCTGCGGTGGGAGGTCTCTGGTGAGCCAGGGGGTGCCGAGGCAGCGCGGGGTTGCTGGGACCCAGCTCTGGTGGGGCTGCCCGGAGGCTGTTGTCGTCTCCCACGTGGAACCTCTCCGGAATTCCTCTGTCCTGCAGCCCTGACATCCATCATGCTCATCATCTCCTGGCCGCAGGAAGCTTTTGGTGTGGGGCTTCTCGCGTTGGGGACGCTGGGGACTCGCTGCCCCTCTGGCAGCCTCCGTGCCTTGGCCGTCTTCCCTGTGCCGCCGCAGACCGCACGCATCCGTCCCGCCAGACATGGTGCTGGTGGTGATGCGCGGGGTCTCTCTGCTGGGGACGCACCTCTCTGGGGTTTTCTGTAGTTTGTGTTCTATAGAAAATCATGTTCTGCCCCTCTTCGGATGAATTTCATGTGGTATAATAAAAGATCAATTTAGTTTCATTTGTTCATGTCTTTAGTAGATTAGTCAGTTTCTGATGATTTTATACTTATGTTTAAATGACTTCTGTCCTTGCACAATACAACAGCTATCAGAGGGGATTGCTTTTTAGCTATGGAAACATTTATTTCTTTTGATGGCAAGTAACTAATATTCAAGTTGCTTCCCAGCTAAACAAGGCACTATAGCGCATATATAGCGCATTTCAGCCCCGGTTCTGTTAACTGCTCTGCTGCGCTCGGCCCTGGGCGCTGCCTGCCGGTGACAGGAGGAGCACCGCAGCACCGAGACCTGGGGGCTTGTTCCTGGGCACCGTGCTGGTAAAACACCTACCCTGGAGTAGGACGAGTGGAAGCCCAGGCAAACTTATTTCTGCTCCTGAATAACCGCAAATGACACTTGCGTATAAGGAAGCACGAAGTGCAAACTCTAAAGGTTTGTCTCGGAAGCGACTGTCCTAGGTGTTAGGGTAAACTCAAAGGTAGTGCAGGTTTGGCTGAAGAGCCTGAGGGTGAGCTGAGCTCCCAGCAGGGGTTGAAAAGCTTTAACTGGGGGGACACTGATAAAGCTGCGGCTTTGACAGGAGGAGCAGGTCGGGGTGGGCTCTGACTCGCCTGGGCAGGGGTTCAGTTCCAATGGTGCCTCCTCTGCCAGCACTAGCTTTAACTGGGAAAGGTGAGGCAGGTGCCCAGGGCCATAGGGAAGGACGTGCACTGAGAAGGGGACCGCAAGGGACGCTGTGTGCCCCTCTGGTACGGCTGCGGGGAGGCGGAGGTGGCTCGGCTGCTGCACCGGGCCCTGGCAAGGCCAGTGCTGCGACTGGAGGCTGGGGCTTTGCAGAGCGTGTCCTCTCGCCGCAGCCTGGTGTCCCAGGGTCCGGCAGGGCTCACCAGGAGCTGTTTTCTGTGGGTTGGCTCAGCTGGATGCACTGCTTCTGATCGTGTCTTGTTCCTGCTCGCTCTGAATGGTGTTGTTTGGCTGTCGACCAGTCAAATCGCTGAAGGGAAGCTGCACGGATTTTATGAGTAAAACCAGAGTAAAGCTTACACGGGAGTGCAGAGTAAAACTTTGTGTTGGTGGAAGCAGCGCAGCCTGTGTCGAATAGCACCGAAGCGCCGGTGCAGGGTGCTCTCATGACCGGTTTCATGTCTGACACAAAGGTAGGTTGCTCCTTGAGCATAGATCTGCTGCTGCTGTTTACCAATGGACTAAAATTCCTGCCCGCAGAAAACTGACCGGCTGGGTAGTGTTTGCTGAAAGGTGCTTGTTCATAGTCCTGCGCAGCGACCAGGAAGCATTTTCCTGGTCTGACCTTGGACCGATGAATTGAAGAACAGGCGAGACCCTCTGTCGAACGGCACGCATAGGTAGTCTTAGGTGAAGCAGCTGGGACTAATATGAAGTGTCTTTAAGATCTGTTTGATTTAGAAAACGTTAATTTCATTCTGTAGTAAGGAAATAGGCTTCTTAAACTTAACTTTTTTCTTTTTTTCTTCCTGCAGGGAAATTCAGCTCCTGCGACGATTACGGCACAAAAACGTTATCCAGTTGGTAGATGTATTATACAATGAAGAGAAGCAGAAAATATATCCTTTTTTCCACGCAGTTCTTAATAAGGTTTGAATTCCTGTTGTTCTCTGCCATTGTGCTGAATCATTACAGTTCTGCTTTTGTTAAGGCCCTTTTGAATATTTCTTAAGCTTAAAATTGCTTTCGCTGGTATTAAACATACTGCGTGTCTGGAATACTTTCCACGCGAGAACATTTTCTTAAGTTTCCCCAGTTAGGAAATAAAATACTGTCCCCAGGTTGCAGATGCGGGGCTGGGGTGGGGGAGAACTGACCCTCAAATACTGTATTTTACTGTGTGACCTCAGAGATGAAACTGAGCAACTCGGAGATGAAAAAAGAGCTGTGGCTCTGTCATTTCTAACCTCCTGTCCTAGCTGTGGTATGCGTTAGTGCTTTTTTCCCTGAAGATGGACACTTTATTGTCTATGCTATGTGAAATCAATTTTTGTAATGCTTTTTCCTTTAAGTCCTTGGCAATGGTTTAGGTATTTTTTTTCCTTTCCCTCAAAAGAAGAGAAAAATCTACTCGTTTGCTGGCATCCGGGTGCTGCGAGACTCTCCTTGCCTTTGGAGGGTCTGTACTGCTGGAACGCTGCCTTTTCCGCGGGAGCTGGCATGCCTTGCTGCTGGTTATCCTGAGGAGACAAGCTGAACTCCCGAGCCTCTCCAGGCCTCGTGTTCTGTTGTGTGTGTGACAGTCCCCTGCGATAGTGCTTTAAGTGACCGACAGCTCCTAACAGTCAGGAGGGGCTGAAAGGAGATCGTTCCTGCGGGATCTACGGCCCGGCTTCTCGAGACTGAACTGTTCGGTTCTCAAATCAAAGCTGTGGCTTGTGATCTTGGCGCATCTTTTGGACTTGAACGTGTTATTCCAGTGCACTGTCCCCCCCAGCACGCACAGACTCAAACCGCTGTAATTATGTGCCTTGACATGCGAGCGAGTAGCTGGATTTCTAGTGAGTCTGCCACACTGAAAGTGCCCTTTGCCTTGAGCCAGTTTGTAGGTTTGTTGAGCTGATCTGTTGTAGTACGTTATAAATGCTTGCTTTTATTTTTGACAGTGTTTTCTAAATACTGTCTTCCGATTACAGTACTTCAGAAAATGGGTAATGTAATTGTGTGCTTAATTAGAAAAAATACTCTGCCACCAAATCATTAGTATAAAAAAAGCATGACAACTTCTGCTTGTGTTTTGTAGCTTTAACAGACCGAAGGGACTGCAATTCAATTACTGCCTATAGAAAGATACCATTTAATTAATAAGAAGCTGGGCTGCTAAAGGAGAAGCATGGGGAAAAAGAGCCCAAGAGAGACCTCATGTGTTGGTAACAGGTGATGACAACCCAAAATGGTCATTCAGAAACGTGACCTCTCTAAGCCAGGGAGCACATTCCTTGCTTTACTTCCTGAACAGTAGCGTTTGAAAAAGAACAAATTGTTTTTTGGTAGTTTCCCCTTGCGAGAATAGGTCGACTGCACTATTTTTATCTGGTTCTGCACTCTTAGAAAGCTTGCTTCTGCAAGTGCTTGCTTTGTGCGCACGAGTGGCAATAACTGGAGAAGTTTGTTGTTCTCAGTGAGGCTGGGAGCGGGAGTTCATCCATGATCACGTTCTTGCTTAACCTTTCTGCAGCTTCTCATTGGCACTGCCGGTGCCTGTGCAGCACGTCCGAGGACGTGGCAGCACAAATGCTTGTGCAGCCGCACGGTAAACAGGTTTGGGAACAGATCCAGCCGAAAAGTGACTTGCTCTTTTGGGCCGGCTTCTCTGTAGGTCAGTTCCCGTACTCATTTCCCTGGGTTGTTGCACACGTGCCGTACTAGCACCTTGCAGGAGGCAGTGCAGGGTGAAAGCTGAGTGGGATATTGGGGAGGGACATCAGCTTCCCCCTTACTAATAAAAAGAAAGTCCTCGTTTCCAGAATGACCATCGTGGCATTTGAAATGGGGCCTGCAGAAGGAAGGAGTCTGTTCTCACCTGAGCTTCGTGCTGCTGGCAGAAGTGAACTGCAGGCTTCAGCTGTGTTTGTGCTTGGCAAGATGGTGTTTTAACAACTTACCTGCCCAGTCAAAGCCTGCACTGCTTTCCTTTGGTG
The DNA here is from genome assembly GCA_013398295.1 of Chionis minor. Classification (NCBI taxonomy): domain Eukaryota; kingdom Metazoa; phylum Chordata; class Aves; order Charadriiformes; family Chionidae; genus Chionis; species Chionis minor. The sequence continues at coordinate 90,938 of VZSF01008782.1, forward strand.
GAGGGAAAGCTGTGATGACTGGATTAAAAATATCAGCTACACTTAGTATTTAATGGGCTGCTTTGATGACCTGCTGTGGCTGGGAATGCAGAGCTGGTGATGAATGGAGAACTAATCCAGGCAGAAAATAAACCCAGTTCAATAAGCAGCATCCCAGCTGGCACCTTCTCTGACAGCTTCTGTTACCAGTGTGTGCAGTTGTGCGTGGGAGCAGAACCCTATTGATTAGAAGAATTGAGAGCCTCAGTCTTCTTGGGGCACCTGTAATAGATCTGCTCCAGCCTGAAAGTTTGTAATCTGGCTGATCAACCAGAGATGGATCAGTTACAAAGGAGAAGTGAAAAACAGTCTGGCAGCTAATGAAACCGAGATGGGGCTGTCCTTTGGAAATGAGAACGATAGCTGGGGTTTGCTTCCTGGGAGCTAGTCTGTGTCGCGTATTGTTAGTATTATCCTCCCGAAGGCAGGAGGGCTGATGTCTTCCACATCACTGTCACATAAGTAGTTCACAGATTTCTTCCAGAGTAAGCGACAGTAGGAATGAATTTTGGGAGCTCTTCCTGCTGTTCTTGCTTCTACTGATTTACTGGGTGGCCTTGTGCCCGTCATAAACTCTTACAGTATTTTAGCGTCCCTCTGAAGAGCAGCTCGCGTGGGGGACGCAGCACTAATTTAATCAGTTTGCACAGTGTTTTGAGCTCCTGGGTAGAATGCGCTGCAAAAGGGCAACACAATCTTTAGCACAGATCCCACTTAAAGCACAGGTCAGCTCTTTAGCCGCTCCTGCCTCAAGAGTTAAGGTGGCATCCTGGGACATAAGCAACTTATTTTAGGCTTAGGTTAAGAAGGCATCTGCCAGGAATAATTAGAGTCGCCAAAGAAAAGCTTTGTGTTACTGGAGAACACGGGCTGCCTGACAGCCATGCTTTTCCCTGCTCTTTATCGTGAAGGTGCACTCCCTTGGCAAAGCCAGCAGATGTCTCAGGGTCTGTTCTCACAAGCCCCTCTGGGCCGCAGCCCAGAGCCTTTAGAGCCGGGGAGAGAAGGAGAACAGAGACAGCTTTGGGCAGTCGTGTAGTTTCCATTGTTTGTCCCCGACGCTAAAGCTTAAGGAGATGAAAACTAGAATGTGCTGCAAGGGAACAAATGCTAAAGGGTGCCACCAGTTCTTGGCATTCTGCTGTAACTTTTTTATCCGTGCAGTTTCGAAAAAGCTTTCTGGCTGTCTAGGGATCCTTTCTTCTGCCACTGAAATTCTGCTGGGGGGATGGGGGTGGGCAGCGCCCGTTAAGCAGTGTGTGAGGCCATATCGTTCTGGGGCAGGAAATGAAGAATAACAGAAGCTTTGGGGAAGGTGGTGCGCACTCACTGTCACATCAAGTGCAGAGCAGCCAGAGTACTGGGAGAATACGCTACAGCCTGCAGCTCTTCTCCCAGGGGTTTCCTGACTTTTTGTAGCCTCTTCAGAGTATTATCCTATTTCTGTCGTGCTTGTGAGATCTCCAGCTTAATTTCTGTGGAGTTCACATCCTGTTGCAGGTCTGATGGCAGAGCTGCAGCTGGTCACTAAGCAGAAGAATTCTCTCGTGGGCTCCTTGCCCCCTCCTGTTAGGCAGTTGGAGGAAGGCGCTGCCTCGGGAGCTGCGGCACAGCTCGGGCTCTGCCGCTCCAGGGTGTCCGTACCGGGTACCGGGACTGGCCGTGCGGCAGCTCTCCAGTGGCACAGCAGCTGCCTGCGGAGTGTTTAACCTTGAAGCTTCCTTAACTCTGCCTTCACGTATATGGTGATGGAGTACTGTGTGTGTGGGATGCAGGAAATGCTGGACAGTGTCCCAGAAAAGAGGTTTCCAGTTTTTCAGGCTCACGGGTGAGTACGGTTTTGTTTGTTAGGCTGCATTAGCCTCTCACCACTGTGCTCTTGTGAATTCACAAGCACGTTCTACTCTGGTGTGTAGGCTGGTGGCTGCACCCAGCTTTGTGTAGTAGCTGCATCTTTTACATCCGCTGAAAAAAATGAAAAACTAATGATAGTGGTGGCAGGGACGGCCCTTAGATTCTGGGAAGAAAACCCATCTTTCTATTGAATTTCTGTTACTTTTTTTTGCATCACAAGACACACGATAACCCTTCCTGGCTGCTTTCCTGCAGCTCTGGCCTTCAGCGGAGACGGGCACAGTGGAGGAATTCACGAGGCCTTGCCCTGTCTAAATGGAGGGAAGCCACACCGTTCGGTGTCAGAAAAAGGATTAAAGGTCTTTGGGTGGATTAAGGATTGGCAATATCCAACATGATCTGTTAGCTTGTTTAGTTGGTAGATAGGATAAACTGAATCCCCTTTCACTCTGCAAGTAAAGGAACCTTAGAATTCTGGAAATAGACGCAAGAAGATTGTCACGTATGTCAAATCAGTGCAGACCAGCAAATCTGTGGTAACTACATAATTTTACGCTCATATTTTCATTTTGTTTAAAAAAGGTGTCTGAGATTACAGATAGCCTAAGTGAAATACAGGCACATAAGGTCAGATACTGTTTCCAGATACTATGAGATAAAAAACTTGCACAGCAAGGAAACTTGCTAGCATAGCGGAGCCTAAACTAAAGCAGGTGTCAGAATTAGCTGTCAGGCCTGCGCCAGCGTGGTGCTTGGCGCTTACAGGATACGCGGAGCTGTGAAAAGGGGGTTCTGTCGGGGTTCGCACACTGCTGCAGGGCTCTGGCAGGTGACTTCTGACTTGGTCTCACACACCACAGTTCGATCTCAAGTTCTCATCGAATGGCAATGTATTTCCGACTCATGTCCAATAACAGCACACTCTGCTTTATGTATTACCAGTAATTCGCATAGTCTTACTCTGCGGAAGTGCTTGACTTTTGTTCCTCTGACTCTTTCTGCAGGTACTTTTGTCAGCTTATAGACGGCTTAGAATACTTGCACAGCCAAGGGATTGTCCACAAGGATATAAAACCAGGGAACCTCCTGCTAACAACCAATGGGACACTAAAAATATCTGATTTAGGCGTAGCAGAGGTATGTGAGAAGTGCAGCAAAGTCAGGGATGTGGGAAGCATGACATTCTAGACTTGGGTCACCTTTGTGGTGTCAGTTGATTTATTGCGCGTTTAGGCTTTTGTTCTGTTAAACTCACAGAGTGCTCTGGAGTGACTGTGAGTATTTATTGCGATTGGCAAAACGCTTCTGTTGACAACAGCCCAAAACTTCCGTCTGGGAAGCGTGTAGAGAAAGACCTCAAGTTAGACAAACTCAAAAGTGTGGAGCAATCATAACCTTATCCTTCTAATGTATGAAGGGGGGAGGGCTGCGAGAATTGTCACTGCTGGCATGTAGTTGCTGTAGTGGCATGTTCGCATGATATGTAAGTAGATGTTCATTAGCAGAGTTTTCCCCTTTTTTTCCCCAGGTAGAACTTTTATAATGGTTACAATTTGTCTGGCTTGAAAATTTGAAGCTAATCTGTCTTTTCTGCCGCAGGCGTTGCATCCCTTCGCAGAGGATGACACATGCAGAACGAGCCAAGGGTCGCCAGCATTCCAGCCACCAGAAATTGCCAATGGCCTTGACACCTTTTCAGGCTTTAAAGTAGACATCTGGTCCGCAGGGGTCACGCTGTAAGTGCCTGTGCAGCATCCAGGCATTGCAATTAAAAAATTACGAGCCCCCAAATAGCTCCGTCTCGTGCTATCTGCCGTCATCGCTGGTCTTCCGTGTGCTGTTGGGGGGCGCGGGGAGGGGGGAGTGTGCTGATCGCTCCTTTGGACGGGTGCGTGTTCCCCAAAGTGCTTGTAATTCTGGCAGAAGTGATCTTTACTCTCAGTAAGTAACTGCCAGCCATTTCTCAACATCAGAGATGCACAGCTACTGTAATAATAGAAACCACAGATAGCTCTAGTATTTATTTTTAAGTTTCCTCCATCCCAGCCTGTCAGGGAGATGTCTTGGTGGTTTTGACTCATGTGAATGAAGGGGCTGTGATAAAGGAAGGCTAAGCTTAAAGAGACATTCCAAATACTGTCAAATATTCATCTTTTAGTTTCCTCTTGGCTTCTTTTGGTTTACGTAGTCACGGAAGAATTGAGCACCTTTTCTATGTGCTTCTTCTCATACAGCTTCTCTTTCTGCCTTTACAGATACAACATTACAACGGGTCTATACCCCTTTGAAGGGGATAATATCTATAAATTATTTGAAAACATCGGGAAAGGTGACTACACAATTCCAGAGGATTGTGGTCCTCCACTCTCAGACTTATTGAGAGGTGAGTCTCCCAGCTGACTCTAGAAGGACGGGTAAGCGCTGCAGGTGCAACAGCTGCTCAGCTTGTGTAGTGCCGGGGAGAGCTTCCTTCCAAGGATCCTGTGAAGATACAGGATCCTGTTAGAAAGGGAGATTTTGCTTCTGAACCTTATGATAAGACTTTGAGAGATCTTTGACACTGATGTTTTCCTGAGACATGCCAAACCCTGGGTGGGTTGCAGTCATTACTCTTTATAGAATTTGTTCTTAAAACCTAACGACAAAAGCCCACAAGAGATTACATTTAAAATGGCATCATAACATCGATGTGGGTTTTGCAAGTGAGAACACTTAATTAAATTCCTTGCCCAAGCTTCCTATAATGTGAAATACCGAGTACTCACGTTCTGTCCTTCCGCATCAGCCTCTGCTCTGAATTTATTTGCATCAGTCCCTGTTGTCATCTCCTTCCCCCTGGATTCAGAGTTGCAAGGATACTGGAGCCAAGTGACTGGAGCCCGCTTTCACAACAGGGCCCCGGCAGGAACAGGAGTAGCGCTTTCTGGGTCGGAGGAGAGGGCTGTGGCTTTTGTGGGGGGTTTTTTGTTCCTGTTACTTACTGCAATAGTTCGAGGCTGTGTTGAACAGTCTCCGCTTTTGAAAGCGGAACAGTTAGGGCAGCGGTTATGCTGGGCCTAGCAGCCACCTCGGCGATGCCCATTCGGCAGCAGAGAGGATGCGATTCCGGCGGGTGGGAGATCCTGAGCAGAGTTCCTGCTGCCTCAGCGGTGTGGCAGTGCTCCCCAGCCCTCCGCACAGGCTTACTCTCTTTTCTTGGTCTTCAGCAGTTTGGGAAAGGTCAGACCTCAAATACAAAGTGCCGCTCTCCTGTTTCCAGTTTATTTTCCTGGTTCTTGCGCTACGCGGGGCGGGGAGGTCAGTGTGGGTGAAGGGCTGCGGGGCACGGAGCAAAGCTCCTCGGCTTCCTCCTGCCGGCAGGTCTGCTCTGAATTCCGGTGTTATTGCTAAACCGGGGAGGGCGGGGTGTACTGTGCTGAGTCCTACGTGGACACCATGCAGTTGCAGTCGCTAGGTAGCCGAAAGGCTAACGGCTTCAAGGCATCTTATGGCTGCGCTTCATGCTGCAAGGGGCAGCAGTTGTGCCTCCGCAGGAGACGCTGCGCAGCCCGCGGGTTCCCAGCTCCTGCCTGGACGGCAGCGAGGAGCTGCAGCTCCAGCCTGGACTTGCTTTCTTGCCCCGTGGGGTCACCCCCGCTGCGGGCCGTGGCACGGCGTGGTGCTGGGGACGTGGGCGTCCTCGCTCGGTACCGGCTGCGTGCCAGGCGGCGGCGGCAGATGGTGCTGTCTGTCCGAGCTCTGTCTGCCGCTGCCTCTGCCGGGGCTCCCTTGGCCCCCGCCGCCAAGGAGCTGCCAGGTCCCTGCGAGCCCGCTCTGAGGAGACTGTTCGCTTATCTGGCCCCGTGCCAATTACGAAATAAGTTATTTCCATGTGTCTCAAAAAGCATTAGCTAGCTTTAACGGCTTTTGGAAAGCATTGCATAAGGCATAGTTTCAGTCTGCACCGAGCGCAGCTGGTGCCTCGGCCCTTCTGCAGGGACTAATGTGGTTACTGCTGACGGCGCAGCGCCTCGGGCTGCCGCGTGTCGCTTGTCGCATCCACCTGCCCCGGGGAACCGTGTCCTGATCTACACGTGGGGTTTGATTTGTGAACGCTGACTCAAAACACGGCCTTTTTTATGAGCTTGGGAATTGCCCAAATGGAGGAAGTCCCGCGGTCCATCTAGACTGGCGGCCAGTCTTCTAACGCATCCAGCAGAAATCATTTGAGGTTTGTGATAAGCCTCTCAGCTGCACTTAGTGTTGTCCCGCAGGGACAATGAGCGTGGCGGCTGTTTCTCTTTTCTTGTCCTGGGGATATTGATAGCTTAAAATCTTGTGCTTCGTTAGCAGAATAACTCCCTTTTTAGTTTGCTTTATGTCCCCTGGATAAGACCTGGAGTCAGAATCTCCTACTCTTCCTTCTCCCCCATTTTCAATGGAGGAGCCTCGCACCTGATGCCCTTTGTCCAAAACTCTCCAGCTCTTCCAGGCTGTGTTGCTTCCTGCATCCCCCTGCTGTCTCTCTTAATCCCTTCTGCGTTGGACACTACAGAGATGAGTGTCTGGTAGGCAGAGGAGCTTGCCCGGGGGAGATGTCTCTGTTTCTCTATAAGATTGGACCCTTTATGCCAGGACAGTGGGAAGCCCTAAGGATTCCTTTTGCTGTTCTCCCTCCATCCCACCTGAGAACACTCTCCCACCCCTCATCTTGTTGTGTGCACCTGTTACACAGTAAAAACTGGCAAAAACTGGTAATATCCATGTTTGGCTTGACATACTTTCCTTTTCCTGGTGGTTAGAGTACCCAGTGGAGATGAGGGGACTGAATTATAGGTGGGGAGCGCCCTGGCTCCCTCCGTGCTGAAGCCCAGCAGAGAGCAAGGCGTCTGCTGAAGGGGAGGGCTGAGCCTTGCAGCGGTGACACTACGTAGCTATGGTGACAAAACGCGGATGCTTTTAGTTCATGCTTTTGCTCCAGAACATCTGCATTTCCTGGTAGGTGCACGCTACTTCTGCGGCAGGTGGAAAGTGAATCAAAACCTGCAGATCAGATCTTGTCGATGGCTGGCTGAGGCTGTTGTCTGAGCAGCACAGACACCCACAGCTCGGCTATCTCACCAGAGACTTTGTTTCGCCTTTGCGTTGCTTTTAAAAGACTCTTAAAGCACTCTGCAGTGCTGCAAGCGTTTGTTCTGGTTTTATTGTAAGGAAGAATTGGGTGTGCTGCAAAGTGCTTGTTTCCTCTCTGGCTGTAAGTGTTGTGTTGACCACAGTACCGGTCTGGCTGTGAAGCAAACACTAGAATACACTTTTTAAGGTGGTTTTTTTCTGTTCTTCTGTTGACTGCTTTTTTTAGTGGCTTTTTTACTCCCTCCCCTTGAGCTTGTTTTTATTTCTTTGTTCCTCTTTCCAGATGAAGCAGAATTTTAGAGGACTTAAAGCCTCTGTGATATTTGAATTGTAGAGAGACTTGCGTGACAGCGTATTTCAACAGATGAGTTGGGATGCTGCTCCTCTTTTGTCTCCCTAATCGGGGATGAAGCTTTATTTATACTCCTCACTGGTGGAAGAGAGAAGGGCTAGTAGTGTTCTGGCTTCTGTGTGTGCAGTCAGTAAAGATGTGTCAGAGTGGAAGCACTTACAAATAGCCTTAAGGTTCTTCTGTCACCGACTGCACATGACATCAACTTGTGTGCAGTTTGCTTCTGGACAAGAAAAATGCACAAGGCCAGCTTTTCTTTCTCCTTTTCTAATATGCTTTTACTGAAAGAGAAAGCTCTGACCCTGCAGTCTCTACCTTCAGCGTCTGGATTTGTTTCCAGGCTCTGCTGCAGACTGTAGGGCCAGGCACCAGTTGGTTAGGTTCTCAGCATTTTGCTTTCCTGCTCCTATATAACTGCCATGACCTTTCCTCACGGGGATGGTGAGAGGATGGGTATGCTGATGAGCGGGATGCTAATTCCATGGTAGCAGGGAGCCCCTGGAGCCAGCAGGCAGGCTGGTGTCCGTGACCTGGCCGGTGGCAAGTCTTCCTGTGTCTGGTCAAAGGCTCGAGGTTTGCCTGCAGAGGGAGTTTACGGTCAGAATGCCCAGCTGTGCTTGTGGATGATGGAGAGGGAAAAAGTCCTCTGTCTCCTTTTACAAATTGGACTTATATTGGTTGTTTTAAATGTTGGTAAGAGATGGAGACTCTGAAGGAAATCCAAGTTGAGTTAGCTAACTCTTGCTGTTGGATTTCTTCCTGCTTCTCAAACAACATACCTAAGATTGTGCTGTCTGCTAACAACGAGATATTCTGTCACATGACATAATGCTGTGTTTGTTCAGGGTTATTGAAGTATGTGGGCTGGAGTCTGTAAGAAGCTCAAGACAAGTTCGTGGTCTCCAGTTTCCCTGTTGCCACATGACATAATTTGGAAGGGTTCGAGACTGCTGGCGTGCCGTGATGGGCACAGTGTGCCGTGTATGGGCACAGCGAATCCATCGGAAATTCCACGGGAGCAGAGGTTTGCGAGTTTAGGCGTCCTCCTGAAGAATCGCCCTGTTCCAGTGTGTCTCATCTCTACTCGCAGATAAACTGCATGGAAATCTTTACCGTAAATGGTAGAGAGTATGTGTGGTTACTGTGGGCAGACACTCTTAGATGACTTGACTGGTGAATAGTACATGATGTTTTGTCTTGATGAAGTCTCTTTTCAGTACAGGACTTCAGCCACAGAGCTGCCATGAGTGAGTCACAGAGCTGAATGCATGAATGTACATTTTTGGTGATTGGACCTTCCGTTTTCTTTCAAGCATTGCCCAAAATATGGTCCTATTTCATTAAAGTAAATATTCTTTTTTCTCGGTTATCTTCTTTAAGCCTGTTTTATTGCTGGAGAATGACAGAGCTCTCTGCACCGTGGCTATTTCTAACTGATGCTGTTAGGCCTCTTTTAATAATTTACCTTACAACTTTATCCTCTGCTTGTACGAGTCTCATCTGGTAAATGCTTTAAATTTCTTTGCTAGCCTTGTCATCCCTTAAACAATATTTGAATTGCTGCACATTTATTTTTCCCTCTGGTCAGAGTGAGCTGCTTATGAGAGTGCTCCAGCTCCTCTTCTGCCCTAGTGAAATTAACCCCCAAGTGAGTGTGCAAGAGCCTCGAGACATCCCGCTGCACTTCAGATTTCTAGGAAGAGTTTCTAGCTGTATCTGCTTGGGTGGGCAGCAGTTCATCCTGAACTCGAGGACAGCAAGCTGGATTCCAAAATCAGCTTGAAATGTGGCCATTACAGAAGTAAATTGGGGGGTGGGGAAGTGTCCTGATTCACCTGTTTCTGATTACGTGAATAAGATAACCTAGCCAGTGCTTGCTTTGGTGTCCCCATGCAAGATCTCTTTGCAGTCCTATTTCTTTAAAAAAAAAAAAAGCCAACACATTTGGGCAGCTCAGCTGTGAAATTGCAGTCTAATAATCTTATTAATAGGTCATTTAATTAGGTGTGGGATTTTTTTTCTCTGAGCCACTGTCCCAACTTGTTTTCCAATTATTACTCCTTTTCTTGTAAGGTGAGGAGAAATTATGTCTGAACGTGAGAAACCCCCTTTGCTGCAAGGGCGGTTGAGCTCTGGAAGAGGTTGCATTGGAAGTCGTGGAGTTTCCACCCTTGGAGACATTCGAAACTCAGCGGGACCCAGCCCTGGGCTGGCTGACCCTGCTTTGAGCCAGACAGTTGCACTAGGTGATCTCCAGGGGTCACTTCCAACCTCGGCTGTTGTGTGGTTCTGAGAAGGCTGCAGGGACTGCTACGGACACGTGCTGGAGTCCAGAAGAAAGGAGGGATGCACACTGCAAGGGCCCTTGTTGTGGAGAAAGTCCCTGATAAAGGCTGTGTTCAGTGTTAAACTGATAAATACTTTTTTTTAAATGTAAGGGAGTTTCTTTTGTAGTACTTGCTGAAAAAAGGAGGGTTTTCTCCAGCATCAGTTCGTTAACAATGGCTAAGGTGAGGAAGCAACTTGGAATGAGCCCTGCAAAAGCACCCGATGTTGTATTACGAGCGTTGCAGCACTTTGCAGGACAGCAAGATTCAGGATCAGATCCCTTCTCTGCTGAAGATGGTTCAGCCGTGTCTTCCCTTCTCTCAGCCTTACAGTGAGACCACCTCAAAATAGCTTTCAGTGGTGTTCTGGTGTTCCTCGGTAGCTGGTCAGCTTTTGGCATGCTCTCGGGTGTTAATCACCTCCTGCCACGGATGGTTTTGGTCTGTAGCTGCAGCCTGGGCTGCTGGTTGCTTGTTTGTAGGGTTTTTGCCTATTTGGGGGGGAGATACCAGAGATAAGGAACCACTCTCAAGGTTTAGAGCTCCTGAGCAGGGAGCTATTGCTGTAGCTCCAGTTGAGCTCAGCCATACGGTGGTTTTTATGGGCTCAGCAAGGCGAGAATGAATTTCCGGTGTGCTCTGCCTGAAGTGCTCTGGAGAGTTGGGCTCTGAAGACTCCAGTGCCTTGAGTTCATGAGACCAGATGCCTGTGATGCACTTGACCTTCTCTAACCTGGAGGGGTCTTCCCATGTTTCTTTAACCTACTTCATAGTGGTGTAATGTGGATCAGTAGTGACCCATCGCCTTAAAGCTGTCAGTGCTGTCTTCAGCACTGAGAAACCTTTACAAATTGCCATGGCAAACTGTATTTGGGTTCTGGGGGGGAAAATAACTTCAGTCCTTCCGCGCTATTCCTTGTCTTTGCCCATATTCATTACTGTTAGTAACGTGATACAAACTGAACTGACAAGGAAGCTGTTCTGGACCAGCTCTTGTTATCGCATGTGCTGCTGGTGATTTCTCTCTTCCGTTGCCTTTCTTCAGCAGCGCTGCAGGAACTCATCTGCAAGGCCCTCGCAACTTCTTGCTTGAACTGCAGTGTCTCTTTCCAGACCTCCCTTCCCAAGTGTGCATCCAAGTGTATCTCCTGTCCTTGTAATGTGCAGAGTGAGACTTTGTTAACGTTGGTTAGATGAATATATTCTTGGAACCTTCATTGGAGAATATCTTGGGTGCTGCTGGCTGGGACTTGTTGGGTCCCGTTGGCTGGTTTCTGAAGAACATGACAAAACTTACTGCTTCCCTTCTGTCGAGTTGTGAAGCTTTCTAAAGACAGCGGAGCAGGGTGGGCACCTCGTGAGTCCTGTTGAAGGAATCCAGCTCCCTCTCTCCTAGAGAGAATACAGAGAAGCTACTTCTCCTCTCCCCGCTCTTCTCACCCTCACCCCAGCTGATGATGCCAGGAGTCAAACTCCTGGCGAGGGCGAAAGGATGGACAGTAGGATTATTTTTTTGTCAGTTCTCCCCAGCTTTACTTCCAGAATAGAATCTCCCTAGTCTAGAGGGATGCTGAGCACCTGGATATATGCTGTGCCTGGGGCGTTGGCTTTTCCATGGAGAAAGTTCAAAAGCATTATCCGTGAAATGCAAAGTCTTGATGTTCTTTGCCTGGAGACACACTTGGACGTCCAATCCAGGGCTGTACAAGCCTCTGGCCCCGCAGTGTGAAGGAGGGAAAGGTCATATCCGCTTTGCAGGTGGGGAAACTGAGGAACGGGCTTGATCAGGTAGTCAGCAGTGGGTTTGGGATTTTGTGCTGAGCTTCCTGTGGCCGATGCGGCAGATTCTTCTGGAGGTAAAGGCTCCCTAAGCTGCCATGCGGACTGGACACACCAGTCACTGCTGGGGGCGGGAGGTGGGAGGGAAGGGTAGAGCTTTGTGCTTCCTGTCTTCGACTTGGCTGAGAGCATCTGTGATCACACCTGGACTTTTTTTCCTTCTTTTCAGGGATGCTTGAATACGACCCAGCCAAGAGATTTTCAATACAGCAGATAAGGCAGCACAAGTGAGTGTTCAGCTTCTTCCTATTAGTCATTCTCTTTCTGCTTCTTATGCTAATGTACCTGTGCTATTGCTCTCAACTCATTTTTCCTTTTGACAGCAGACACATGGAAGTCACTAGATATCCTTCCTCCAGCTCTGCTGGAGCTCTGGCAACCTCTACTTGGCTTTTTTCCTCCTATTAGAGCATCCGGTTAAAGCATTTGAATTGCTAACCGGTAAATAATGAATATGTTGAAAATATGTTTCTAGTGTGACTGGTTCTTGATAATTAAGGGTTCTGGATAATTTTTTTCAGAGGTCAGCTAGTACTAATGGAGCAGAAGAGCAGGGGTTCCTTAAAGCTGGGTTATTGAACTAGGACTGTTTAGTAATGTGTGTTAGTTCTGGTTTTCTGGACAGTCTGGTGACAGAAATATCCCTTGGTATTTGCTCCATATGGAATCAGTATGTGGAGAAGTGTTCCAGGACAATAGGAAATTTTTTTTTTTTCTCTTTAATGTCATACTCCTCCCTCCCCCATATCCTCCCCCTTTATTCTTGCCATTGTCTGAGGGGGGGGAAGGCCCCGTTATCTCTGAGGGTTTTTTTTTAAAGGATCTGTTTGAACATGCTGCCTCTGAGCAGAGATTTCCTGGGCGGATAAAAGTACAAGAACAAAAAGCATCATAAGGATGCTTCATCACGGAGGCTGCATTAGCTTATCTCCTAGTTGAATAGGAAGTGCTTCTGAGGACACGCAGAGCTGCCTGCTGGACCGCAGCTGCGCGGCAGAGGTCCTGCCTACGAGCTTGCCCAAAAAGCTTTTGGGAACCTTGTAAAAACAAGGCTCTGATCCTGGAAGGTGATGGGCCTGCTTTGTGCTGCCTGCAGGCAGGAAGACCACTATTTTCTTGTTGTGTCTGGAAAAAACCCCAGCGGTGGTAGCCGCGTGCTGTCAGGTGGTGATCCCTGGTAGATGTTAAGGCATGGGGAGGCATCCGCAGGAGCCACAGAACAAAACCTGACAGGCTTGAGCTGCACTGGTGTTCTGCAGAGGAGCCTGCGACCTGCCCCTGACGAAGATCAAAGTGTCTGGGGAGGCAGGTCTTATGTAGCTGCCTGGTCAATTAATTAAGCAGTCAGGCTGACTCTTTTAATAGTAGCCGAGCACTGTGCATTGGTTGTTTCACTGGGTCTGGGAGATGATAGGAGCAGGCATTTGCTTTTCCAGACTGCCTTTCCCCGTGCACATGCCTCCCAGTAACGGGGCCATAGAAGAGGCTGCTTGGGGCTGGCCTCTTAAAGGCTGTGCGGCATTTAAAGCACCGTATAGAGCTGGTCTTCGAAACAATAGCTCCCGCTGTTCCTGACTGTCCTCCCCTCTGCCACAGAGGACCAGGGCGCTTCAAGCTAGACAGCGAAGCACTGTGTGCTTTTGTACCTCGTAATGAAGTAGTTCTCCTCTTCCTTCCAGCCCCTGGTAGGGTGGTGACCAGCTTGCCGCGCAGTCAGACCGGTGCTTTGTCAGTAAGCGCTCTAAAGAAGCACGGCAGGAATTAAGTCTATGGAGTACATTAGTAGGTGTTGCGAAAAGCACTGAAAGCACTTTCTTTCCTGTCAACGCTGTGGCTCCGAAGGCTGCAGTGAACTGCCCCAAGCTTGGGGCAGCAGAGCTGGTTCTCGTGTGTCACTATCTGCTGGGTATTTGAGCTCGTTATCCCATTCTCTAGACTTGATTCTATACTTCTCCCGTGTGGCGGTGAGTTTTTGTGTCAGCTTCGCCCAGCTGGAAGCAAAGAGGTTTCTCTAGAATCCCTGCCTGGAGTTAGGAAGCGGGAGAAACTAGAGCGCGCTTGTGGCACGGAGGGCAGCGGCAGATCTCCCCGCTCTCTAATTGAGCAGCTGCTGGTGGAGAGGCTTTTCATCTCCTAGCACAGAGAGGGGCTGAAGAAAGACACTACCTGCGAGCACAGGAGCATTTCCAAGGCTTAGTCTCTTATTAGTTTTCTGTGAGCTTAGCCAGTGCTTCTTAACAGGCTTTTCTCCCCTATTAGTAATTGCCTCCTTCCTCCTGCTGTGGCATCCTAATAATTACATCAAGCACAGCAGAGCTTGCAGCCTTGGGCTTTGGATGTGTCTGTCCATGTCCTCTTTGTGGAGTGGCATTGTGCTGAAGAATCCGGTGTTTGGTTCTCCTGGCTTTTCTTTAAATAGAAGAGAAGCTTAGCCCTTACGCTTAACCTGACCCTGATTTTTTTTTTTTTTGAATTGAACAAAGCAATCGGAAGGACAGCAGGTAGCCATTCAGATATTCTTGGAGGGTTTTTAGAAAGCATTTTAGTAAGAAAATACTTGATTTCTAGAATCCTTAGATTTCTAGTGTGGGGCGGAGTAGTAGTCATTAATGATTTGGGGTTTCGCTACACTCCTCCCACAAAAGCATGTCTTAAGGCACAGGAACTAGACTATGGAAACATCAGGCAACTTACCCGGGCTGCCCTGCTGAGATGGATACGGGCTCAAACCAGACTTACCCAGTGCCTCTCCGTGCTGCTGGAAATCTCCTTTTATGTCTTTGAGCTGATGTTACTGGTGACTTGCTCCTGCGGACAGTTGAGATTATCAAAGTGGGCTGGAAATCAACAGGAATAGCCCCCATGTCCTGGGCAGTGTGTCTTGCACTGGAGCCAAGCGCTGCTAGAACAGGCTTATGTCCTGATGGGAAGGGGATGCGTTCCGCTGTCCTGCAGGGAAGGGGGATCCCAAGGGAAGCGTCACAGAGCAGGTGTCTTGGGGCCGTGGAGCTGGGTGCTCAGGATCCATCCAGAGCTGGATAAACATTTCACATTTCACCTTCCATAGTGATGTCTCTTGCTCTGGTAATGGGATCAAGGAGAAGAGGCTTAGTCAGTGGGTTGGAGAAACACCGAGAAGTACTGAGTATCGCTCTGTGAAGCAACAGAGCTGCAGGAGGCAGAGAAGGCAGCCAGGCACGTGTTTATTGCCCAGCGATGGTAATTCTGCTATTCCTCCTTTGTTCTCGTCAGCTACTCCAAATGCTCCCCCCGGTAGTGGCAGCCCTGTCTGAAGAACGCTGTAGGCAGAGCCTGCTCAGTTTTATACCTGCCAGCTGCCCCCCTCCTCTCCTCTGTAGTGAACCCCTGCATCAAACTCATGTTTCTGTACGTTGTTTTAACTCAGCAGGACAAAGCTATGTTCTCCTCTTTGCTTTCAGAAGCTTTTCAAACCTGGTCAGTCTGTGCAGTGCAGACCTAGGAGTTGTAAATGAATTAAAACTCTTTCCTCTTGTCACCTAAGAGTTTATGAACTGCCAGCAGCTGCCCTGAGTAACAATGGCAGAGCCTCGAAACCTGCTCTTCCCAGAAGGATCTGGACAGGATGATGTTCCATGGAAAACTGACATTTTTTGTTCACCTCTGTGAATATTTTGTACTCTTGGGGCGGGGCCGTGGAGCAGTGAAGAAGAGCTGCTGAGAGCCAAGGAGTTGGCCACCTGCTTCCGACAGCTTGTTCACCGTGGCCCCTCTACCCCATGCTTTTGCTGAAGGGCTTAATGCTCATATACTGCATTTTGTACCTAATTCACTGACCCTGCTGCAGCACTTAAAGTGATGAAGTGGATGCAGAATTCTACCTCTGTCCCTTGTTTCCAAGGCAACCATCTTGCCTTCCTTCTCCAGAAGTGTCACACTTAATTTGTTCAGTCATAGATACCATTGCAAGAGTTTATAGCGAGGAAGGGAAGGCACTTCCACCTTTTATTAGTGGAGGTGCAAATTAACCCTGGGCTGGTGTCTCCTACTGACCTCCGCAGGCGGCCGTGCCACCTTCCCGGGTGCTTTTGTTCACCCCAGTGTCCTCCCCAGGAGGGTCCAGGTGTAGCTCTTGGATGTTCTGCTATGGAGCCCTTGGAAATCTGCGTTTGTCACCACTGTAGATCCCTTTGCAGGCGCTGAGCACGCTCCTTGACTTCAGTGCCTGGATTTGAGGGAGTGAGAGGGGTTTCCCTTAACCTCTGCTGCAGCGTGTGTACTGATGGGCTTTTCCTGTCCCTTGTCCGTGGTGTCACCAGTCATCTCCCCTCGGTGGACGCACGCATGGAAGCTTTTCTCCTTTCCTTTCTTGCCAAGGCCCCTGGGTCTGTCTCCGTCCCTGTGGCAGGCACCCAGGAGGAGTCTCTGGTTCTTCTACCCCCATTCTGCAAATCCAATTCATAATGCAGCTGTGTGCGGCGTGGTGAAGGAATGAGTGTCCCCATCTGTGCCCAGAACACCTCGCAGGACTCTGAGCTGTGACCTTCGGCCCTAGCGTCACCCAGGGGGGATCTCCTATATACGTATTTTTGGCATGTGCTGCCTTTCCCCAGGGCATACTGTCGTGTGCCTTCCCCGCTTGTCTGCAAGAGGACCGACTGAAACCAGACTGCTCTTTAGCTTCTTGTGGTGACGGTGACCTTCCAGTAAGCTTGCAGCCCTTACGTGGTGAGATGGGAGGTGGAGAACCATTCACACCCGTCCTTTCTGGCAGCATGGAGATCTGCAGCTTGGCATCTGGTTTCAGAGAAAATTGTCCACATACAAAACAAGCAAACTGAAATATTTGTGACCTAGAATGGGAAGTAAATTAGCTGTAAGTATTAGGAAGCTGCAGCTGTGCTTACTGAGTCTTATTTTAACCTTGCTTATACCAGAACTTGAAAAGAGCAGAGTGATGACTTCTATGTAAAATTCAAGCTTGGAAGCTGCAGACCAGACGGGCTCATTAAGCATTGGTCGGCCCAGATTCCTTTTTTCACTCAGTCCTTGACCCTTGCTGTCTTATCTCCCTGTAGATTATAGCAATCCATCTGGACGCTACTTCTTAACCAGCAGGATCACAATTAATACTTGTGCCGCTGCTGTCTGGAGTTTGTGCTTCGCAGGCATTCTCCACAAGCTCGCAAAGTAGTAAGAAACATCTCCTGAGTGCTGCTGCCTCCGTGCCCTTGCAAAGGGCTGGGAGTGGCTAGGAAATATTTCACAGACCAAAGAGGAATCTGCCTCTTCCCGGGCATGTTCTGGACAAGGGAAGGGGCGCTTTGGGGATCTGCAAAAGCTTTTCTTTTCCCTTAGTGTTAAAGCAGCAGTCTGTGAGCACCAGGTAAACGGCTTTGTTTGTGCCAGGGCAGTGGGCTCAGGAAACATCAGTGGAACTGGGAAGAGATGGTGAAATAGGGCGCTCTGCCAGCAGCCCTCCGCTCCAGCCTGTGCTTTAGGGTCAGTGGGGAAGGCAGGGTGGGGGGGAGTTTCTCATCTGCATCGCTGACCCGTGGGAGAGTTGCACGGGGGGAGAGTAGCTGCTTTTTGGCGTAGGCAGCGGCCAGTAGCTTCTTGAGCCAGCTCAGGGCATTTGATGGAGCCAGTGGTCCTCAGCTGAAGAGCAAATCTGCCCTAATAACATCTAGCGGCCGTGTAGAAAGCAGAATCTCTGTCCCTGCTGGAAAATTGCTTGCCAGGAAATACTCTGCTACTCCATACAGAATTGCTTGAGGCTCCTTCCAAGAGGTCTTTGATTTTCTTAGAACTTCAATGAATTTCTTTTCTCACTCTGTATCCTCATTACCATATATGCATATGCAAGTATTTGAAATCACCTCCCAGAGGATAGAATCATTATGACTAGAGTACAGTGATTCAGGTTTCTGCTGCTAATAAAAACCTATTTTTACTCTCCTGGTAAGTAGGACAGAAGGAAAGAAAGCAGCAGAGCTGAAATACAGCAAAATAAAAACACGAGTTGCTGTAGACTTCTAGGCTTTCTCCCTTTCAAATACTGCTTTGAACGGCAGCCATTCTGATCTCATCCGTCCTGTATATTCCATTTTCCTGAGGTCCCTGGCATTTTGGTTGGATCCCTCTAGCTCCAATGCCCCTGGCAAAAATAGCTGGTGGCTGTGTTGGGTCGTCTGTTCCTGTGCTCGATGATCCTGCCGGGCTGGATCAGCCTAGGCTGAACTTGCTGTCTTGGCAGTCGCTTCCTTGATGAGAGCAGTCTCCCAAGGAAAGGAAATCAAATGATCAAATTAGGAGCACTGTGTGCCGTGCACATCGCCAAGGAAGCCGTCCACAGGCCTTGCTGGAACTGTTGGCGAAATCTAGTTAGGTGGGACCTGCTCACTTCCCGATCCTGCAGGAGCTGGGGTGGCCTTTTACTTAACTCTTGTAATGCCACTTTGTGAACCAGAGGTGGCACTTGACAAATGAGACCCGTGTTCAGTTCTCAGTCGCTTTCCAAACATACCCGCTTCCACTGCAGCTTCCAGTGTAGCCGGGGTATGGCCGCGGAAGGAATGCCAGCAGCTCGGCATCGCTCTGCGGCTGGAACGTGCCAGCTCCTGGCTGCTGGGGGTGTTGTCCCTCCGCTCAGCCTGTCATCAGGGAAGGACGGGACGTGATTCCTTGCGTGACACTGATGTGCTCTGTGATTAACCAAAATTAATTTCCTTTTACAACTTTAGGCTAGAGGGACTACTTCAGTCTTTATTTCTGAAAACAGCAAGGTGCTGTCTTTCTCTTAGAGCAGCAGACTGACTTGAAAACTCAGTCACTACAGAGAAAACAGTTCAAAGATGCTAATCCTGAAGCAGGGTTTCTGGATAAGGGTTCGCTCCTCCGTTGAATCCGAGCTGATTTGTCCCAGTAGCTACATTTTCATTTGTTTATCTCCTAACTCTTCACTTTTGCTGGGTAGTTTTGTTAGAATGACACTTTTTTTTTTTTTTAGGCCTACTGTCAAAGCAATGTAAGACTAGAATAAAATTATAATTACAGTTCTGTGCAGGAGGTGCATCCAACCCTTACTTCCTAAAATGAATTTGGAACAGGAGTGATAAAAACCAGATGGCTCAGGTTTATAAGAGCTCTTTGGTGACTGGCTTCGGGCCCTCCTCGGTGGTTGTCAGCTGGGAGTTACTGGATGCCTGTGCAAGCTGCGGAGGGGGAGCGCTGGTGTCACATCGGGCTTGTCTAGGGCAGCAGTCGCCAGGCCAGGGCGAGAACATGCTGCGAGGGGATAATTTTAGATCTTGCTCCGCTTTTGAGGTGTGTTTTCAGAGACCTTAAGTTGCTTCCTCAGTCAGCACCCTTTTGTAGCCTAAAGTGAGCTTTGAAAGGAGGAAAAAAACTCGGGCTTTCTAGGCTGCCTCCTGCTGTGAGAGACTCTGAATGTCCCTTTGTGCAGGTAAGTGGCACCCACAAAATATTTAGCAAGGTGAGCACAAGAGTGCAGTTGATCTGCTGAGGTTTTTCTCTCCTGTGTTACTGCGCAAAGGCCAGGAAGAGCAGGTCCCAGTGCCCTGATGGCATCCCACCCACAGCCTAGAAATGGGGGTTGTCAGCGCCAGCTCAAAAGTTTACCCGGAAGGCAGGCTGCTGGTCGGGGGTGGTCCTAAATGCAGGAAGTTCTGATGCTTTCTGAGCCTTCCTTCAGGTAGAATGACCCTCCCGGCAAGGCGTACGTAAGCTGCTGAAGCGCCTCCGTAGGGCAGGGGGGCTGCTGGCAGGGACAGCCCCGCCGCGGGGCACAGCACCTTCGCAGGCAGCAGAACAGCACCCTTTAGCGCGAAGGGGAGGGGGCGACTGGATGGCGTCGCCTCCCCTGCTCGTTCGCTGGCCGCAGGCAGCCGCTTCTCCCCGCTGCAGAAGGCTTTGCAGGGGGAGCAAGGAGCAGCGGGAGGCGCGTGGGCTGGAAAGGCGTGTGGGAAGTACCTGGGTCTGGAGGAACTCCTGTTCCCACCTGCATTCCAGAGAGGACCGCTAGGGGTGCGGAGCCCCCAGCAGCGCTTCTAGGAGAGCTTTGATGCCCTGATGGATGGCCCAGAGACAGTCCTGAGCTGGAACCCTGCTGCGGGAGTATGATAAAATGGAACAGGCCACCCGTATGGCTTCTGAGGTGCTGATGGGCTGCAAGCCCGTTGGATTCTTCATCTGATTAAGAACAGCTTTCAGAGCTGATACCCTTTACTGGGCAGATGGTAGCACTATGGCTGCGGGTTCTAAAGGTAATAGAAGTCCCTTGAGACAGAGAGGGGATAAAAGGATAAAGTATAAGCATTTTTGCTGTGGTCTTGTTGAAAACTGCCTGTTAAAGGAGCTTGCAAGTAAACACCACTCTCCTTAGACTGATGTTCTGCAAACTTTCTTTTGTCGCCTTGTGCTGGATTAGCCTCAGCTTTAGCATTGGAGAAGTTTCTCCTTTTCTGCTTGCTTTGGCAATGCAACTCGGGAGCTCTAGGTCTGCTACTGCGTGTTGACTTATAGGTAGATAGTTTGGGCATTAGTTGGTGATGGAGAAAATGTTCCTGCACTCTGTTTCCGGGCCCTGAGCTGCCCTTCTGCAGATGTCCTGCACTCCAGCGTGTCTTGCAGCAGAGTTAATATGCCAACAGCTGGGCAGGCCTGTTAGTTTCCCCTTAACTGACAAAGCACCCAGTGGATGGAGCACCTTGTGGAGTGCCGTACAAGGCTGTTGGTGTCCCTGCAGCACCATGAAACTATCCAGGAAGCTTCCCACAAACAACCTGCGCGTACCTTTGAATAGTGGGGTGGAATGGGACCATCTCGTAGTGTCGAGGATTTCTCTGTGCCTTCTGAGAAGCGAAGCTGCACTGATGAAACTCTGCTCTCGGACTCTTTGCAGTTGGTTTCGTAAGAAACACGCTCAGGCAGAGGCTCTGGTGCCCATCCCTCCCAGCCCAGAGACAAAGGACAGGTGGAGAAGTATGACGGCGGTGCCTTATCTGGAAGATCTGCATGGCTACAATGAGGAAGAAGACGATGACTTGTATGACATTGAAGATGATATCATCTACACTCAGGACTTCACAGTACCAGGTAGGAGAGAATGATGCTGGGATGGGTAGGGCAGAAGTGGCTTTTTTTCTTTTGGTCTGTTCAAAGCTTTTTAGGAAAGGCCTCGAGGTCTGAATAATCCTTTCAGCGGTGGAGGAGACTATTGATTATTAAGTGGTGTGAGTGACGCATAGTGAGCGAGCCGTGATGCTCCGGATGCCTTGGTCCTTTATTTGATTAACCAGGATGCCCCTTCCTGTCCGTTACCCGTATGCCAATTTCCTTCCTTCATCCAGTAATAGCTTGCTCCTGCTGGGCTCTGTTGTTTAGCACATTTAATTCTTTTGGCCAGTTTTGCTAGACTGAGTTATTTTGGAGCAGAGCCCTAAAAATGACTCAGTGTTCAGAGTAGATGGCACATCTGGGGAAGAAGGGTGCTTGTCGCTTTACGCTGAGACTTTTTATTTCTGCTCTGGTCTTGGTAACTATCTGGTTACAGAATTGCTTCTTTATTAGGCATTTCCTGTTGTTTAAGGTAAGCTAACCAGTAAGTACAGGGGTGTGTGTGGTTTTAACCATGCGGTTCTTACAAAGTGGTGGCAATCGAGTAGCTTTCCTCCTCTGGCCTCTCTGTACCTGCGAGAGACGCAGCCTGCGAGCGGGAGGCTGAAGGGCACGTCCGTGGTGGGACGGAAGGGAGAGGTGCCGCGTCGCTGCAGCCACCGTGCTGTGTGATCAGGGCAGCGGTTTCTCTGCCTCGCTGCCTGCACCAACAGGAACATGAGTTTCTAGACTAATTGTTCTAGCCTAGTTTAATTGTTTTGGAGGGAAGGTTTCGAGTGCTGTTTGCAGAGATGCTGATTTACTTTACCACCGTGTGATTAGAGGTACCTGTGACTGACCTCTCCTTGTGACGAGGAAAGCCCTCCTTTCTGTAGCTCTAAGACTAAGCAAACCACCTTAGTTTTTCCTTAAAAAAAGGAATGGTGGGCTCTGGGGACCTGAGTAAGAGCACGGCCTGGCTTTGCCAAATCTTGTACCTGAAGACCTTGGTTTTCTCTCGGTTTACTGGTTAGGCAGAAAATGCATTTTTGAAGCATTGTCATGGAAGACAAAGGTGTCGGGCCTTGAATTGTAATAAGCCTCAAATTGTGCCCCATGGCCAAAATTTCTCCGGGCAACAACTTGAAACAAGATTGACTTCCCAGGCAGCGCCTTCCGAGGGGAGAAGGGGAGAGACTGCTTAGAGCCCAGCTCGCGAGGCCGGCGCTTCGCTCTGTGCTGTGTGACATCCCGGGGTACCGGTCCCCACCAGGGTGGCTGTTCAGATCTCCAGCCAAACGGATATGTAGGTGGGTCGGAGGTGGAGCCTGCCAAGATGAAGGGAGTCTCATCAAAGTGAAATAGATTTATTTCCAAGTGCTGATTCACTGGTGACAGTCGGGTAATTTATAACCTTTTCTAATAGAACTAATGTCCCAGTGCCAGCTGGGTGACCTGCAGAGCTCTGTCCTTTGCTCTCTTCTTACATCCCCCAGGCTTTTGTGCTAGAATCTGACCAGGGCCAGGCCTTTCCTCACAGCTTAGTGAAGGGTTTTAAAAAGGAGGGATCCTCTTAAAAATGCAGTTGACTCACTGAAGCACATACTTGATTGCTAGGGCCTTTCTAAGTACAGAAGCAGGAGAGAAGAGGACGTGCCCGTTGCTTTCCCCATTGCCAGAGGTGAGCCGTTTTCCTCTGCAAGAGCTCTCCCGGGGAACAGCCCACGTGTAAGTGCCCGGGACACAATTCTGCGGAAGTGTTGGGGCTGGAGGCGCCATCCCAGGCAGTGGGGCCTGAGCACGATGGTGAGGCTGCCAGGCTTGAAAATCCATAACCAGCACCATGTACGTTTCTTTCTAATTTTACACTTTCCTTCCTGAACTGGTTTCAGGAGGCAGAAGGAAGGTGTGGTTGGTCTGTGTGTGCCCGTAGCCTCCCTGGGAGGGCCAGCCCTCCAAGCTGGTACCCTCTGAGAGAGAGTAGGTGCGTTGCTCTCAGTACTTGACCATCTTGCAGCCAGCCCGAGAGCCCAGGGAGAGTCCATCGCTGCTGCGTTGGTGCCGGTCTGGGGAATAAGCGTGTGTGTGTCTCTAACAGCGCTCTGTTGCTTCCCTGTGCGTTCCCAGCTGCAGAGGAGGAAGCTGAGGCAGGGCTTAGAGGAGAGAGCGGAGCACGGAGCAGTCAGGACGAGCTGTTTGGAGAGGAAGCCGTGCTCGCGTCGGCCACGGGCACAGAAGAGGAGCGTGAAGCTTAGCCTAGGCCCCAAAGCCAGTGAGTGCCCTCTTGGGCTTCCCATGGCCTGAGCTAACGGCTGGAGAGTGCAGGATTGTCTCCCTGCTCCCCCCAGGCTTCAGCAGGATCCTACCGATCTCCGGGATAGTTGTATTATTTCACAAGCAAATAACTTTGTTCTGCAAGGGAATCATTCGTTAGGTTTTGGTTTTGTATTTTTAAGCAAAGGGTGGCTGGAGGGGCTCAGCACAGCTCGTGATCCCGTTCGGAGTGGGTTACTCAGTGTGTGAGATCCAGCCTGTTCCTGCAGACCTGCCCCAGGAATGATTTTGTACAGAAGATGTATTCCTGTCCTCACTCTAGCTAAAATATTTTGTTTCTTTTTAACTCTTCCAGTGGTGATTAGTCTGGTTCCTGTCTGGTTTATGCACTTCAGTGGGATTAAAAAGTCCCAGTTTAGGCAGACTTAGAGCATTAGGGAGTGGTGGTGTGTCCAGCAGGCCCAGGACGGGGCTGCCTGTCCTGGTTGCTGTTGAGGGTCTCCGGGCTGCGGCACCGCGGCCGGGCATTGTGCATTACTCTCTGCGTCTGGAAAAACTCTGTGCTCTGCCCTTCCTTGGAAGGAGAAGATCAGAGCGTGTGAGATTCCCGGTCGGGTGAGGGCCGCTGCCCTCCGCACCGAGTGGGCGAAGCGTTGTGCCCGCGTGTGCGCCCCTCTCGCTGTCCCGGTGCCGGTTCCCAGGCCACCTCCTGCCGCGGGGGGCTGCGGCTGCCTCCCACGGGCAGTGGTATGGCCCCCTGCACGCCAGGAGCCTGGCCGAGCCTGCCCCGTGCCGGTGCCCTTCCAGCAGCCGCGCCGGTGCCAGCCGAGCTGGGTGTACCCCCGCACACAGGCGGGTGACTCGGGTAGTGGGAGATCATCTCCGGAGCGGTAATATCAGCTATTATATACTCCTAATGCAAACAGCAGTATTTAAACCCAAATAAGAGCTGTCATTTCAGAAGATGACAGGCAAATTACTGGAAGATTTATTTTTTTTAAGTTTTCGTGTGTAATTTGTGCTGTTTCAGAGGGATTAGAGACCTAAAGGTTAATTGTGGCCTCATAGACCAGCACTTCCCGTGTTATAGTTAGCCAGGGTGGGTGGACTGGGCATCATTTTGGTTTAACTTTAGTGGTGAATGGTGGCGGGTTTTACCCTTTCAGTTATTTCAAGAGTTACTGCTTAATGGCTTAGGTAGATAGTGAAATAAAGCGCTGTTTCCAGCTAGTCTGAGCGTCCTCTTCCCAGCACTCGGATGCCTCTGTGAAGGGTGGATTCTTTGGGGGCTATCAAACACAGCAGTCCAGATGTGGGCTATCAAACACAGCAGTCCAGATGTGGGCTAGAGCTCAGGAAGCCCCCGGGGAACCATCCGGAGCAGCAGGAGGAGGATTTCTCTGTACTGGCTGTTCTCGTGCTGCTCCTGAGCAGCCGTGGCTGCCTGGCCACGGTGGGTCGGTGAGTCTGAGCACACGTGGGGCTCTGCCGCCCTTGGCTTGGGAACGTCTCTGAGCATGGAACAAATCCCACCTCAGACAAACCGCCCCTGGCTTGACTTGCCCTGGGAGGTCAGAAGGCGCAGTCCAGCATGCCCCCAGCCTGGCAGGAAGAGGTTGGGTTTGTGCTTAAGCACTGACTGGTGGAGAACTGGTCCACTGTGGTGGATCATCCTTGTGACTTTACCCTACGACTCCCCATCAGGCTGTGAGGGAGGCCAGGCCGGTCGGAGGACTTGTAGGGATCCCATAAAATGAGGCTGTTAATGGAAACCAAAGGGTGAGTGGGGCTGGTGAGGTGGGATATGAAGGTGCAGGTTGCAGGGTGGGGGTGTGTGATGGGCAGAAATCCCCTCAGCAGAAGCGCCACTCTCACGATGAGCTCCTGGGAGGAAGGGGGTGAGGAGGGAGCCCGGCGTGGGCGCAGGCTGCTCCGGTGGGTTTGTGTTGCGAAGGCAGGGGGGCAGCTCGCACAGAGAGCAAACTTTAATCTTTTTTTTTTACCTGAGTCTTCCTGCAGGATCCTTTTGAACTTGCTCAGCCCCATGTGAGTGTTACATTTCTAACAGTGACGCCATATTTAAATAAAAATTTTAAAAAAAAGTGTAAATGACTGATCAATTCAGTTGTGGTTCTGCTGGGCAGCGAGAGCAGGAATACAAGTGACTCATAGGTGGGAGTGGGTGTTCAATTTGGGAGGGGAAGAGAGGGAACCTCATTAAATCTTGCGTTCTTCAGAGGAAGAAGAGGCTTTGAGAATGTGCTTTTATTTTTAAAGGGTTATTTAAAGATTTATGCAGCTCAGTAGAGAGCTTTAAATGTTACATGCCCCCGGTTCAATCGGTGTTAAACATCTCATCCGAGGGAAGTGCTGAGGAGAGAAAAACTGTGGCATTGAGCACGTGACAAAGCATCCTCTCCAGAAGTGGCTGCCGTCTTATTTGGAGAGAGGCAGCATATGCAATAAATGGATGTAAGCATCTTGCTCCTCGCTTTTGTGCTGCGTTTCCCATTTAGAAGGCTGCGCTCTGCGTTTTTTCCTGCCCTGCCGTTAACCCCTTCCTCCACTGCAGCCCAGTCCTCCTGCGGAGGCAAATGGCTGCCCAGCCCGGTGCTGGGCTTTTGTTTTGCTGCCTCGGCAGCCAGCCTGAGGCTGGGAAAGCAAGCCAGCACTGGAGCCTGTAAGTAACGCCTGGCGCTGGAGAAGGTGCGTTTCTAGCTGCAAACCATGTGTGCGTGTTTGTGTCTGACAAACACAGCAATTCAGAAAGCTCTTCACGGTTTTATTTTGAAACCTTCTTTGTGCCTGAATGAGCTGGATGGAGCCATTAAGAAATGTGAGAGGTGGCAAGGACGAACGTGCACGTTCTCAGTGCCTCTCTCAGCCCTCCTTTTATTTATTTTATTTTTAGCGCTGTTCAGCCGGTAATGGTAAGGTAGGATGTAGCTGTTCGAACAGACACAGCACTGGGTCACTGGCTTCCGCGTGGGCAGGCAGTTGCCAAGACTTCATCCCATGTTGAATTTTTCTTTTCATTAATTTGAACGTCAGCAACTGTCATTGGTGAAGGAGGTAAAATTAGCTTGCAATTCACCCTCCCTCCTTGGTATCCATAATAGACTCCTGGGACTGTGCTTTTGAAGCAGGGTGGGAGGGGGTGGAGGGGAAGAGTCACACAAAAGACAAATGAACTGTTTGGATATATTTTTTTCCCTCCCCAGTCAGAAATGTTAATTGACTTGGCCTGTGTTCAGCTGAGGGAGGGGAAGGAGAAGAGTTCAGCTTTGCTCTGACTGGGGTTATTCCAGGCTCTGCAGACCTGCGGTTGGGATGGAGGGAGGGGAGGAAGAGCCCTGACCTCTGGGTGGGGGTACAGCCGGGCTGCGCTGCGCTCCGAGCCCCTGGGGACAGCCCCATCCCTGTGGGAGCTCTGGGGCCAGCGCCTCACCCTCTCCTGGAGGGGCTCCTAGAGCTTGGATGCCTCAGCCCCTCTGGGCTAGTCCCTCTCCTGGCGTCAGGAGCTGGAAGTGGATCGGTAGCAGGTCCCTCAGTGCGCATCTGGGTAGAGCTGGTGTTCCTGCCTCGTGCTCCCGAGCCTCTCCCCGCACCAGGCGTTTTCAGAAAGTGGTTGAGGTAGTGACAGATCTCCCAGGCAGCTCCAGGCTGGGTGGGAGCCCTGCGCCAGGAGCTGTGTTTCTGGGGAGGCGGGGAAGGCAGGACAGCCTCCCTGGGGAGCGCGGTGGTGGGCTCGGGGGCACAAAGCCAGCAGCCCTCCCCCGTGAGACCCTCCTTGTCTTCCCGGGGCAGGGCAGAAGCGCTCGGGTAAGCGGCAACAAGCCAGTGACCGGGAGCGTGTCACGACTTGGTGGAGCTGTCGGGAAGGGACCCAAGGGGCAGCTCACCAGCAGGGCTGGGGGGGAATCCATTGCACTCGTAACCTGGAATCTCCACGCATCGGGGGGATCCATCCTGCCCTCCCTCTCCCGCTGTTCTCAGCCCCCGGTAGACCAGCAGCACCTGACCCCGTGCGTGGCCAGAGGGTGGCTCCAGCTGCTGGAGCATCCAAACCACAGCACCGGGAAGGTGCTCCCGAGCTCTTGGCAAGCTGGGAGCGCAGCTGACCAGCTTGAAAAACCACCTGCTTTGATCGATAGATCAATCGGCGGGGGTAATTTCTCAGGGCAATTCCTGCCTGAGCCCAGTGCTGCAGCTCAGCCTGCTCTTGGGGGGAGCATCCGCTGCCCCGTGCACCCCCTGGGCTCTGGAGCTGCTCCTGTGTTTCCGCTGCAGCTGGCGCCCCGCACCGGTGGGGCTTTCCCAGAGCCCATCCCGGCCGGGCACAGGGACAGTGGGCTGTGCGGCATCCGGGCTCCTGCTCCGGGTCTCTGTGCGCTCAGCCAGGCTCATCCCCCTCCCCAGTGTGAGCCCTCGCCGGGGGGAAGGTGGGTGCTGCAGGTGACTTTGAGGTGATTTCCATGTCCCCTTGCAGCTTTTGTCTCCCAAGTGACTCTTGGCCCGTGGTGGGAGCTGCCGGGCTCCCTGCAAGAGCCGTGTGGGGATGGAGGATGGGAACCCCCATACCCCGCTGCCGCAGCGGTGCCCGGGAGGGACGGGCCGAGGCGCAGCAGAGCGCAGGGTGCAGGGTGGACCCCCGCTGAAGCGGCTCTCCCACCGCCCCCAGCCCTGCGTGTGTCCCCCTCCTCCCCGTGGCGGTGGGGTGATTGTTGGCGCAAGTAGGGAGATGACGTGCCGTCGGCCTTCGCAGAGAAAGGATTGAGCATCCTTTAAAGAAAATTATACATAATCGTCTTACAGCCTTCGCTTCCACTCAAACCTCTGAGTCATAACTGAAGGGCCCTGGAGCGTGACGTTCCTGCTGGAAGGAAATTGCCTCGGCTGGATCCGGTGGGGGGGAGCCGGGAACCTGACGAATCCTCTCATCAGCCCTGCGTATGCCTGGGGGCTGCGCCGCGCTACCCCCGGGAGCATGCCAGGCTGCGTCTGCCGTGGTGTCCCCCCGCTCCAGGCCAGGGCTGCGCCGGGGGCCCTTCGTCACTGCCCGCGTGAAGGGCTGTGACCCCGGCCGCGGGCAGGTGCCTCTGGAAGCGGCTCTTCCTCGGCTGTGCTGAGTCACGCGGAGCCGCCCGGCGGGCAGAGGGGCTGAGTTGGAGCCATTCTCCATCCCGGTGTCCCCACAGGGGACGGTGGCACACCTGAGCTGTGCCTGCGCGGGCAGCGTCCCCAGTCCCCTGCGCTGGGGGGGCAGGGGGGCGCTCGCTCTACAAACACCTCGACCCCCGGGTGCCCCACAGGTGGGGCTGGGACTGCGCCCTCCTCCAGGGAGCGGAGGAGGAGGAGGAGTGACTTCCTCCAGGCTGCCCCTCTGCTCCCCAGCCCAGAGCGGGGCTGCTGCCAGGTCCAGGGTGGGCACGGGCAGGGGGGGCACACGGTGCCCGCGGTTCTGGCTCGCTGCCTCTTACTGCTTCTCTCTTCTCCACCCTGGGGACCACAGGGGGCACAACCAGCCCACCGTGGGAGCGGGTAGGGGGATGCGGCCTTGGGCTCCCCACCTCACGCGTTCCCCCCTTTGGGCTCCCGCTCGAAGGTGCAGGAACGGGCTCTGATTTCCCTCGGGAGCAGCGTGTGTTCCGGGCAATGGGAAGGGTCGACGCTCTGGAGCCGCTGCCTCACGTCTGCCTTCCCCTGCAGGACAGGTGCCTGAGGAGGAGGCAGGGCAGAACGGGCAGAGCCGCGGCAAGGGGCTGCCCAAGCCCGTCTGCATGAACGGGACGGAGACGGGACAGCTGAGCACCAAATCCAAGGCGGAGCGGCGGGCGAGCGCCTCTTCCAACCCCTCCCGCAAGGCCTGCTCCGCCAGCAGCAAGATCCGCAAGCTCTCCACCTGCAAGCAGCAGTGAGGCGGGAGCCCCGGCTCTGCACAGGTACAGGGGCAGCCCCGGCCCTGCACGGGGGGGCCCTGGGGAGGGGTTGGTGGGGGGACACACACACGACAGGGACATCTGCGCCTGCCCCAGCTGTGTGCGGCAGGAGGGAGCTGGAAAGGGCGGTGCGTGTCCCCGGCGCGGAGAGGTCTGGGTGCTGAGCATCCCCCTGCGCATGTCCCCAGCACCCTGAGCCTGGATCCTCTGGGGTCTTGGGGGGTGCAGAGCCCGGTGGGGCCCCCCAAGCTCCCTCCTCCCCGCTCTGCCGCCTGTGTGCCTCTGCTCTGCCCCCTCCTCGCAAGCTGCCGCCGCAGCGGAGAGCACTGCTGCGCAATCCTGCCCCCCCTCCTGGGCTGCGGTGGGGCTGTGTCGTGACAGCCCCCCTCCCTGGCACCCGAGACCCACCCCCCACTTTCTCCCCTGCTCTGCTCCCTGCTGCTGCCAACCAGGGGGAGCACGAACCCCACAGCGTGCGGAGGAGCCGGGCGGCAGCGGGATGCTGGATGTTTCCAGAGGTGTCCCTTGGAGAGGGGAGGTGGCCGTGTCACGGCCATGCCTGAGCCCTTTTCTCCCCCTGGGGAAGCTGAGGGCCCTCCCTGCTTCCCCCTCCTCCTTCCGGCTCTTTCCTCCCCGCTCCGCAGCCCTGTCCCCTCCTTCCCACCCCTCATTCATAACTGAGCCAGCGGTGACTCATGTTCGGTGCTCATCCACCCCCGGCCTCACGCTCGCGCTCGTCACCAGCGCTCTGTGGGACTGGGGCTCTGTTATCTGTTTGGATCACGACCAGCTTTGTGGTGTGAAAAAAGCCAGAAATAAAAGCCTGTTCCTCCCCCTGCAGCTGTCAGACCCGCGCGCAGCCCCTGTGGCAGCTTTCATCTTTAATTCATGGCCGGGAGTGAGTCACCTGCACGGGGAGTTACTGTATCGGCAAGCGAATGCCTGGGATCTGGGTCTCCCCCGGGATCTGCTGCTGCTTCGCCCCTTCCCGCTCAGGTGCCCGCGGTTCCGGGAAGGAGAAGGTCCGTGCGGGCTGCCGGAGCCTGGCTCGGCCGCTGCCTCCGCTCTCCCGCACGCGTCGCAGGGCCGGCGGGGTTGGAATCCGCCTGCTCTTGCGCTGCCCCCCCCCCAGCCAGCGCCCTAAATCCCGGGGAGGCAGGAAAGGGCCCCTCGCCCTGAGCGAGCTCCCTCGGGCGCCGGGGCAGGCGCTGGGCAAGGACAGAGCCGCGGCCCCAGTTTCCCCTCTCCGTGCCATCCGCACGGCGCTGCCGGCGGGACCCAGAGCAGGGTGGGCCCTTCCCATGGCCACCCCAGGGGCCAGGAGCCGGGCAGGGACGTGCCCCCGCCTTGGGCACCAGCCTCCCCCCAACCTGCTGCTCTCTGCTCCCGCAAACAGCGTCCCAGGGCCGGGCCAGCCCGCGTCCCCGGTCCTCGCCCCGTCTCTGCCTCTCTCCTGGGAGCGGACTGTGCTCGCCATCCAAAAAGAAACCAGAGGAAACCAACCAAGGAACCCGCCCCCCGCCCTCCCTGCGGCCCCCGCGCCGCTCAGCGCCAGGAGCCAGGAGCTGATGGTGGCCAGACCCCACTTACCACCTCGGAAGATGAAATCTCCGGCTGCGAAGATGCTGCCCCTCCTCCCCAATCACTCTTTGCCAATCAAGACACTGATTCTGTTTTTAATTTTGTGATGGGAAGGGTGGGACGAGCGTGGCCAGGGTGCGGTGGGACCCGCGGCCCCTCTCCCCGCTGGGCCCGGCCATGCCCACCCTGGCTGTGTAGAAGTCGTGCAAAGCCATTGCCGTGCACTTTATGTTTTAGACTACTGTTATATATTATATATTTTCCTCTTTTTTTTTTTTTTTTTTTTTTTTTTTA
>VZSF01008789.1:16161-65789 GCA_013398295.1 Chionis minor
GTTTATCTAGAGCTGATTTTGATTTTCGTCTTTCAAATATCAGCAGGATGCTGAGCCTCGCCTCATTATGCAAATAGAAGCAATTAGAGCTCACCCAGGCTCTGCCCACGTGACGGGTTTATGGCACTCGCAGAAATCCTTCCTGCTACATGAGAGGAATAACAACAGCTCCCCTGCACCGGCTCCAGCCCTGCTGCGGCCAGGAACCCGGGGTGGTTTGGCAAGGAGAGTCCCAGAGCCGGGAGATGCTTGCCCCCATTGCCACCCCTGGGGCCCTGGAGAAGGGCTTTTCCAAGGAAGAGGCTCCCCTTCTTCCATGGAGACACCAACCCCGCCGGCAGCAAGTCCTCCCCGGCTCTCGAGATGGGAGAGAAGGAAGGATGGAGGGGGAGAGCATCGCTGGGAGTGACTCAAAAGCCTTTTTCTCCACCAAGTGAGAAAGTTGGCCCCCAGCAGGGTGCCACTACGCTGTGGGACTGGTGTCCCAGTGGACGCACTTTGCTGAGCACCAGCAGAAAGGGGCAGAGCAACACTATCGAAATTCCCTGAACTGGGCTTAAAAGGCAGAGAGGACTCACCCAGACACACCGCACCAGTCCCAGTCCCGCCACAGCTGCAGCAGGATGCCAGCGCAGGGGACCCGTGGCAGGAGGCACGGTGGTGGCTCCAGTCCCCGTCCAGCTTGTCACCTCCCCAGGGGCACGGGCCGACCTGCAGGGACCAGACACGGGAGCATAAATCAGTTGTAACTCTCATAAATCCATCATCTTCCTCCTGATTTACATCAAGGCAGCCAGGAGGATTTATTCCCAGTACCTGCTGCGAGTTTTCCACCCCCAGAGGAGCACGTTAAAAAAAAAAAAAAAAAAAGCTAGGATCTATCAATATTGATCTCTCTCCTAAATCTATTTTTTTTTCCCTTCTTTTGGATGCAAATGGAGATTGATGAGCCCAGGCAGGCGGCTCCTCACCTCGGAGGGCAATTTCTATCTGTGTTCTTCGGGGGGAGGAATGAGCAGCGGGATGCCCCCAAGTCCTGCTCCACAGAGGCCATCCCCCATGGCCAGGGCAGAGCTCCCAGGCTCCGGGGTCAGCCCAGAGGCTGCATCACGTCATCACGGACCGTTTCGCAGCATTACGCGTGTTTAAGCTAGTGAGCATCCCGCAGGAAACCTCCCGCCTGCATCCCCGGTCTGACTCCATCCCTGACTCCATCCCTACGCTGGCTGCTTTTTCCAGGGCTCATAGGTGGGAAGAGCACCCAGGGAAGCCCTTCCCGTCTCCCCCAAACTAGAGCCGCTCAGGCTCACGTCGCGAGGCAGCGTGTGACCAGCACAGAGAGGTGTTATTCCTGCAGCCAGAGGATGGATGGGTTGGGAATAAGAGCCTCATCCCTGCCCTGAAGAACGTGTGCGCAACCCAAAGCTGCAGGAGCCGGGTGGCACCCGCAGCTGGAGCTGCCTTGGGGCACCCCCACGGTGCCCCCCGAAAGCGAGACGCTTGCTCAGAGCTTCCCCATGCACGGGGAACACCCAGCGGCACCGTACGGGACGCCAGACACAGAGGGAGACCCTTCGGGGTGCCACCACTGGAGGACAGGGTCTGGCTTGGCCGTCGGCTGCCACACTCCAGAGCTGAGCTGCCTTTTTCCCAAGAACCTGCCGCTTTCCAGACCTCTCCCTAAGGTGTGTGGGCAGGGGCTGTAATGGGGACATTGACCCTGCCGGCAGGCTGCTCCGGAGGGAATCCTGCACAGGCTGCCAGAGCCCATCAGGAAGACGCCATCATCTCCTGAGGGCACCCGCGCCAGGGCTTGGCCACACCACGGAAAAGTGGGATGGCTCCAGCGCAGCCAAAAAAAAGAAGGGTCAGGTCCCAACAACCCCAGCGCTTGGCACAAAGACTCCTCTGCCCCACACCTGCGGGGCCACGGAGGAGCCGAGGAACCATGCGGGGCAGGAGTCAGCTCCCCAGAGCCGCTTCCCCACCGGCGGTGCAGGCAGCGGGAGCCGGGAGCCGCAGGGAAAAGGCTGAGTCAGCACCAGGAAAGTCGCCCCCAGCCAGGCCATTTGGCAGGCAAAGGTTGGGAAGGAGCTTTTCTTCCCTAGCAGGGCCGAGCGAATAATTCATAGCGGATAAATAATTCACCAGGAGTTTAGCCTTCCTCTGGCAGCAGATTGTCTGCGAGCTGTTAGCAATTATCCCGTATTTATTTGCGATCCTGAATTTTCAGTTGAATTATTCAGACAAGTCGTCGTTGGGCTGAGGAAAAGCCCGGGGAAAGGAGGTGATACCTGAAATGACAGGAAAAATCATCGTCAGGACGAGTCCGCGGCTTGGGAAAACACGGTGTTGTTATCATTATTTAGCATCTGTAGTGCAAGAAACACCCAGAGCTGCAACGGGCCCCGGAGGCGATGCAGAAGCAAGTGGATGGATGCAGAGGAGGCACCGGATCATTGGATTTCCACCACCCAGTTCCACTTCCAGCCAAGAGCCCCTGGACATCACTGGGTTTTCTGTTTCCAACCAGCAAATTCATCTGCTGGGAGATCCGTAGAAGAGGATGCCGAAGGAAAGGCAGCACGAGCAAAATAAATTCAGATTTCTCTTTGGATGAATATCTCCAAAATTGTTTTAATGAGGTGTCTCCCCGGTTCATACAGCAGCAGGGGGCTCCTCACTGGCTCTTCTGCAGCCACACGAGCCCACCTGGTGGGGACACCCATGTGCACCCAGAGTCGTCAGCCTGAGGGCTTGGTCTCTGCTTCCTGCACCCGAACCACAGCTCTCCTGCAGGGACACACAGAGAGGGGCCTTGGGGCGGGAAAAACCCCAATATATTCCCTTCAAGCAAAAAAAAAGACATTTTCTTGAGCAGTGAAGCAATGCTTCTAGCAGAAAGGAAGAGGAATGGGATTGCAGGGATACAGGAATGGCAGCAGCAACAACCAGCAGCAACCTCATGCTGTGGCTCCTCAGGCTCTGGCTGCTGGACCCGCTCCTGCTCCCGGGGGAGGTTTGGTTCTACCCCTTGACCATAGCAGAAGACCCTCCACAGCACCAACAGCACCAGCTTCCGGCCCTTGCCCAGGCAGCTCCGTCTACTTTTCACTCCCAGAAGAGACTCAAACCACGCAAGGCAGCCTGCCACCTTTTCCGAGACCTGTGGCCACGGATGCTCAGCTGGCAGCCGGGCTGGAATCGCCTCTCTTCAACAAGAAACGGCAATAACCCACCCTACTGCAAGCTACGGGACGCTAAACCTCCCAGCCGCAGAGAAAAGCTTGGCAGGTGACTCCTGAAAACACCCAGACATACTGAAGAGAGATAATAATAACAACAACAACAAGTACAAACTCATAATTGGATTTTTCTTAAACCCATCTCATAATTTTAAGGATTTAAGTCACATCTACTGGCTCCTTGGAGCTAGCGACCCAGCACTCTGGGGCTGGTGGTGACTGTCCCAGCAGCATGACCCAAGGTCCTGGTCTCTTCCCGTCGTGGAGAGCAGCTTTGGCAGAGTCGGTAGCAGCTTTCCTACCTTCCCAGGGCCACTCCGGGTACCACAGCAGCTCACGGTGCCCAGGGACCAGAGCAAACACCTCTCCCAGCTCGCTTGGAGAGCTGGTGTCCCAGCCCACGCTGCCACCATCCCCGCGCACGGCACAAAGCATCCCCCGGAGCCAGGAGCTTCAGCAAACTCCCATCCTCCACCAACCAAGGCGACTCCTGAATTAACAAACCCCTCTCCGTGAGCCAACTGCTACGGGCTCCAGATCAATCAAACAGGTAAAAAGAAAAGTGAAAGAAATTTGCATGACTGTTCCCTGACAGATGTTTCATTACACCAAAGGAACACATCTCCTCCACCCGGGCTGAGATCCTCAGCAATAATAAGCATTTCTTCTATTTTCTCTTGAATTTCTGGTCAAGCATTTAAAATTATTTAAAAAAAAAAAAAAAAAAGAAAGAAAAAAAGGGATCACCTAGGGAGATGCTAACTCAGAGGCACGGTCCCCTGCAGAGGCGTACGGAGAAGGAGGAGGCACCAGAGCAACGCAAACTGCTTTCTGGGTTGCCAGAGCCCACCCAAAGGAGGACGAAACCCACAGGAGGGTTTTCCCATTGCCTAGAAGGGACTCACTCGCCAGTGTCACACGCTGCCTTCCTCCACTTCTTGCTCCTTGCCCTCACCTGGCTCCTGCCAGCTCCCAGGATGTTCAGGCAAGCGGCCCTCAGCCTGCAGCAATCTCTGTTTCAGCTGGGACAGCTCGGACAGATGGTCTTGGAGAGTTAATCCGTGCAATTTAGCCCAAATTTGATGAGGGAGCGACTCATTACACGCCGCAGACTGTCAGGGGTGGCAGTGAGCCGGCAGGATTGGTAGCCAGCACCAGAGGTTTGGGCACAGGTAATGATCCAGGGGCTCAGGTCGGGAAGTTCAGGAAAGTTTCCTCCTCCCTGCTGAGGTTGCCCAGGTGCCCTCACAGGGCAGGGGCTGGGTGGCAGGGCTGGAAGTAGAAAAAGCCATTGAGCACTGGGAAGGGGAGCCAACAGCCAGAAGGGTGGCTGGGGACATTGGAGACCCCCTGATCAGCTCACACCAAGCAGCTCTTCAGGTATCACGTGGGTCATTGGGTCATGACTCTCCGGCGCTTGCTTGGCCTCGCTGCCCGCTGCCTTGGCTGTACCCTCTTTGCCCAGGGTACTCTTTGAAGGACAAAGGAGACATCAGCGTGGACTTACCTCACCAGCCTTCCCCAACGGAGCCCACTGCAGGATAAGCAGGGGTCTCCATCTTTCCTGGTGTGTCATCCCATACGACGGCCACCAGCTCCTGAGATCATGTCCCACCATACCAGGCGGGTGTCCAGAGCTCAGTGTCCTACGTGTCTATCGCTGACAAAGCAGGAAGGCCCAAAGCACGCGGTCAACCCTTGCAGATGGCAGGAGGTTTTCCTAACAGCAAGAAGGTGGATAACCATTTCCAATTTTCCTCCTAACTCCATCCCACATGGATCACACTTGCTCAGGATCCTTCCCACTTACCAACTCTTCCTTTCTCCGCTACCCAAACATAGAATCACAGACTCATAGAACCTTAGGGGTTGGAAGGGACCTCTGGAGATCATCTAGTCCAACCCCCCCTGCCAGAGCAGGTCCACCATGATCCAGCTCTTCTCCTCTGAAGCTACCATTCCTCCTCTTCCTCTCTGCGAGGCTCCCATTGGACCCACCAGCAACAGCCCAAGATGCCTGAGCCCAAGGTCTGACTGTCTTCACCTAGCCCCTGCCTGGAGGGTTGGTTGTTTTCCGCTGGCGAAGGGGCTGGCTGCCAGGAAGGCTGCCTGGGAGCAGGGAGAAAGCTGTGTCACAAGCTGTGGTGGTGGGGACGTCTGCCTGGGAAGAGGGTCGGGGACAAGACCCAAAGCAAGCACAGAAGCAACCTCAGCATCCACCCCACCGCCTCACCCCCTGAGCCAGGGACAGCCCAGCCCAGCCCTTTCCCGAGGCTGGGATCCCCCCTGCAGACCCCTCCAGAGTGGAGGCTCCCATCGGCTCCCAGGGGATCTGCTCGGTGCCCTGAACACAGCCGGGATGGGGGCTGGCACCCAGCAGCTCTTCCGCGGAGCGCAGGAGCTGCAGCCAGGCACCGGCACGGAAATACCCCCTCCTGGAAGGAGCCCGCGATATATCGGAGAGCAGCCCATGGCCACGAGGAGATCTGCCCCATCCCATCCCACGGGAGCCAGCTCGCCAGGAATGCCCCACGTCAGCGCTTCACCAGCAATAAACAAGGGAGGAATGTGGCAGCTCTGGCCTCCAGGATCCACCAGGCTTCTCCATCAGAGAGGAAAAACAAGGGCTCTGGAGATAGTGGTACCAAGGCTCCGTCACCACCAGCAAGGCATGACAGCAAGGGTGCCCGGAGCTGCCTCTTGCTCCTGTCCCTGCACGGCCCCGAGGAGGAGGATGGGGCATGGCAAAGCGCCCCGAGACCCCCAGGATGGGGGGAGAGGTACAAACAGTAAAAAAAAAAAAAAAAGAACTTCTTTACAAAAACCAGATACTTCCATCCCAGCTGATGTGCAAGGATAGGCAAGGGAGGGGGGAGAAAAGCAGCAGCCGAGATTTCGGAGAACAATGTGGGGAGAAAAAAGAAAGAGGGAGGAAGACGAGTGCGGTTGAATTGCCCGTGGTTGTCAGCCCTTTTTGGGGGGGAGGGCGGCGGGAAGGTTAGTGATCAGCCAGATCTGAAACCAGACAAAACTATTTCCACATGCCAATAAAACCCCGAGCGTGAAGGGTTTGCAGGGCTCTGGGGCCCCCGCGCTGCCTCTGAAACAAAACAGAAGAGCTGGGAAGCTCACCCAAGCAGGAGCTTGCGCGTGGAAGGGAGCACAGTGACGGCATCTGACCTTTCCTTCCTCATCACCATCCTCCTCCTCGCCTGCCATGGCTCGTCCCTCCCAGCATTGCTCGGGCTGCATCAAAGGGACGTGCGGAAAAGCAACCAGGCAGCGCAGACGTCGCTCAGTGGGGCCGGTGATGCCGGTGGCAGGGTCTCACCTCCCGCATGGGTCTGTGAGCTGAGAACCTCAAACTCATCTCACTTGTGTCTTTGGCTGGCTCCAGCACGCGGGGTGGGGGGTCAGAGGGTCGAACGCATCACTTCTGCCATGACACCGGCTCTTCACAGCGGCAGAGCCTGGGCAGCCCCCTCCCCGGGGAGGCTGACAGCCCCAGCCCTCCCCACGCCGAGATGGGGACGTCCTCCAAGCCACGGCTGAAAGGGACCTGCTCCCACCTGTGTCCCACCATGCAGCGACCTTGGCTGAGCCTTTAACTCACCCAGGGCTTAGTCACGGCAGCCGTAAAACCCGGTGCAATCGCCAAGACCTTGCCAGAGAGGAAAGCAGCTGCCGCCCTGAGCCGCTATAAATCACCGCGCCGAAAAGCACGGCACCCACCTCCCCGCTCCCCGGCCGTAAATCTGCAGGAGCAGAAACCGGAGCGGCTTATCGGGAGAGGCCACATCGCCGGCTCAGCCCTCGTGCTGGCCACGTGGGTCCCCCCCCCCGCCCTCCCACACCTCCCCAGGGACACAAAGAGGGTGCCCGGTTAATATTAACCACCAGCAGCACTCGCAGCCTTATCGGGCACCCTGCATCTGCCAAGCTTCGCGCCACCCCAACACTTGCTCCCACGCTCAGGGTAATCGCCACCTCCGTGGCCCAGTAAGGGAACCACCAGCTCCGGGCTGAGAACGGAGCCGAGCAAACCCTCAGTGTGTCCCCAAGCCCTGTGCGTGCCCATGCTGTCCCCCAGCCCTGGTGTTGCATCTGTCCCTGTATCTCCACACCCTTCCTGCCACTTGGGCAGATGGTGGCCAGGACTCAAGCGCAGTTCCTGAGCCTGGAGGAAACTTCTCATCCTTTAGCCACTTGCTCGACAAGCGCAAGGACCAGACAGCTGTGATGTTTCCTTCTTTGTTGCAAGAGTTTAAGAAGCCCTGAACACCTCAATCCCACGGGAATGGAGGAAACTCCTCTTCCTTTGGCTGCCTGCTCAACAAGCACAAGGACCGGACAACTGTGACATTTCCCTCTTTGTTGCAAGCGTTTAAGAAACCTTGGACACCTCAATACCACGGGAACCTCCTCTTCTCTGGTGGTTACAGGAGCCAGAACCAAAGGGCAGCACTTCCATCCCCTCTGGACACGGGAGAGGAGGCCATTGAGGAACACCTCCAAGGACACACCAAGGAACAGTCCTTGCGTACTTTGGGCACGTTTGGAAACTGAAGGGTTTCAGTTCAAAAGGCAGCCTGGAAGTCACCACCGCACTGATCTGCGCTCACCCAACATCAGCGCCCGTCTCTCCAAGAAAGGCTTCACTTCCGCTACGTTAATTAACGGCACAGAAGAAAAAAAAAACCGAGCACGGGCCTGTGCCCTGCCCCATCATCCCAGCCAAAACCATCAGGCTCTGCAGCTCCAGCCACCTGGAGCCACTTCCCAGCCTTCCCCATCCCAAGGAATCCACAGGTTTCAGCAGAAAACAACAAAAATTCATCTGCTCCAAAACGCACTCGTCTTGCCCCCAACTCCCATCCTCCCTCCCGCGCTCATTACCCCGGCGCTATCCCGCTCGGACCCTCCTGGCATGCCCGTCACCGCCGCATCCCCACCGCCGCCAGCGGGGACGAACATCTGTCACGTTTGTTCTCTCATCCTCGCCCAGAGGCAGGGAAGTGCCTGCGTGTGTGGACACGCACCCTTCAGCACGCCAACGCAGAAGCCCCGGGTTAAAGCCACCGGCTCGTTTTGGTGTAAATCAAGGTTTTGTGTGGTGTTTGCATCCAAGACTGCATCTTGCCTGGAGAGCAGAAGGCACTGACTTAGCCGTGGTCTAAGCCGTGATCCCAAGGTTTGTGCTCTTCCTCACAGAAGAAACATCACCATCAGCATCACTGCAGAGTGTCTGCAAATGCCCAAACCTGCCTGTTTTTTAATGATTTTTTTTTTTTTAATCCAAGACTCTAAATGGAGCTGAATTCCTGTGGTTAACCCAGCGCAAGGTCCGTGCAGCGAGCCCACCTGAGAACATAGTGCCATCGAGTCACCCGGTCACCACCACCTCCGTGTCCCTCACCGGGGTGAGCTGCAAGTTGTATGTTGGCCATCAGGAGTAGCTGCCTCTTACTATGGGCATCTTGCAGCCATGGGCCCAGAAGGTCCACATGGACTCTCCTCAGTAAGGGAGATGTTCAGCAGACCTGACCACCTCCAGCCCAGAATGTCTAAAGCAGCAGCTTTAGGACTTTAGGACAGGATTTTGATAGACGGCGTTAGCAAGATGTGAGTGGTGTCACAGCACAGGAAGAGGGAAAATGCTGTCCTCATCATTAGGAAGTGGAAAGAAACTCGAGGGAGAAATGAAACACTGCTAGGCCAATGTCAGTAGTAAATTGAGGCTCTAAAGCCCATTTAGAGAGACGCTGCGTAAAGCAAAAACACACGTGGGACCAATATTTTGTCACCTACACTCTAAGAGAGTAAGATCATACTGGATTTCCCCAGCACCACCTCGCTTTCTCGAGAAAGGAAGATCAGCCCTGGGATCACAACTAATCCTGGCACACAAAGAAACGTCTGTGGCGGCAGCTCTGGGAGGACAAGTCCATTTCCCCCAGGAACTGGGTGGCCCTGAGGAGCGGCACAATGGAAGGAAGGTGGCCACCAGCAGCACAATGGGGAAGGCGACACACTCAGCGAGGACAAATTTTGGGTATAAGGCAGCAGCCTGCACGGAAAGCAGTGGCACAGGGATGGATCCAGGTGTGTTGGGACACCAGGAGCTGATCGAGAGCCGCTGATGGGTGAAAAGGCAAGTGTAATTTTAAATCTGAGAAGTGTTTTCAGTAAAGCGCCATTAGACCGGCCACTGAGGGAACGTCATCTGAAAGGCAAATATTTCAAGGGAAGTAAAATCTTGAGGACAAGACCTCATCCAGCTGAAGGTCAGCACCGATCCGAGAAGAAGGCTACAAACCACTGCAACTTAAAAAGGGTGGGAATGTAAAGTCTGCTCCCAACCATCAGAGCAAGAAGGCGCGAGCACAACCTCGCATGAGAAAAGCAGGTCATGAAACACCCAACTGCTCAAAACAGAGCAGGATCTGTTCCCCTGACATGCTCACCAGCAATAACAGGAGACGACAGTCAAATCGGAGCCTTGACCCTGCTATAAATGGAGAGAGACACATTCTGATTAAAACAACTGGGCTCCTACTTAAAGCCTGATTGCAATAGGCTGCTCACACATTTGTTGACCAGCTGAGCCACGCTCCTGTGGAGCTTGTACGGCAGGGCTGGGATTACGCTGGAAATGGGAACATTCCTCAGAATCATACACCCTCATCCTGACGAAGTTTGGCCACCCTCCCCATGGCGAATGAGCTTGCACAAGTCAACAGGACAAGAAAGAAAATGGTAATGAGAGATTTGGAGTTGGAAGGTACCACTGAAAAGCAGGTCTTAGGTGCAGAGAAACATTACCTGAAGTTTTAAAATAATAAAACCTGTTGTAAACATCAGCAGTTCTGCAAGTGGCCAGTGAAAGCCCTGCCTTCTCCTACCGTGCTTTGTGGTCCTCACTTGCCACCCAGATGAGCTTAGCGACGTGCTGCACCCAACACCTGCAGACCATGGAAGAGCTGTTGGGGTCAGAGACACAAAATGCCTCTTCAGCACACTCGGGATTATTAACAACCACCAGGAACAGGGTTTGTGGAGCTCAACCGGGCTCACGCCCCTTCAGCTGCACCAAGCCCATGGGCTTCTGAGAAGGAAGCTCCAATCCCAGAAGGGATGTCAAGAAGCCACCGAGCTCCATCCACACCATGGCAGGATCTGATGCACCCCGGGCTTTGCTGGCTGGGAAGCGCCAGTACGAAAGGCGTGCTGAGCACAGCCGTCCTGCACGGTCACTGCCCCCCTCGAGGGAATGGAAACCACAGCAGGGTTTTACGACAGCATTAAACTCAATGTTCCCAGCACCTCTGGTAACGCAGGACCTGCTCAGAAGGGTTATTCCAGCCTGAAGGGCAGATTTACCAGAAACTATTCCAAACGGAGAAGCAGCCGCGGGGCTGTTTGCACACCTTCTGCCAAGAAATGTTGGGGCCTCCGGCACAAGAGGGGCAACAACTTGTTTCTTCCTCTCTCCTTTCTTTTCCCTAGTAAATTAAAAATAATAATAATGGCAGTAAAAACCCCCTTGGCTTTATCCTCCCCCACCAGAGCAGATTCAATTAGCAGCTGTCCTGAGTGGCAGAGGTGCGATTTACCCCCAGAACAAGGACGCATTAAGATGTAGGGCAGAGGGAAGTTTCCATTTGCCCCCCAAGCAAATTGCCCTCCCCAGCCATTCCCACCGTTGAGGATCAGATAAGCTTTCCTGCTCCACTTCCTCATTAACAGGTTTGGGAGGCACAGCCCATGGTTTGGTTAAAGAAGCCTCAAAGACCCATTCCTTCACCAGGCAGAGCTCACACCAGATTCCTTTCTTCACGCAAAGCAGATGCCACCACCCATCCATGGGACGCTCTCTACGCCCAAACATCCCCTGAAACCATGTTGGTACCCACTAGCTGGGTGCAAGCTGCTTCATAACCCGAGTTGGCAGCTGCTGCTGCTGACAGCCAAAGCACCCAAAAATATCCCAGGCCCAAAGCGAATTCCCCTGATACTGGTGGGCAGCTGAAACCTTAACAGATCCCGTAGCAAAAGCGCCAGTCCCCAGCATGGGACACGGCTGCAGCCTTGTGGCATCCAAAATACTCAGCCAGCTGGAGCAGCTACAGCCATGCCCATCCCAGCACCGTGTCCCACACCAGGGGCAGCTATCAGCCCCCCCAGAGGACCCAAAACCACCAGCCATTCCCTTCCCACCCGCGCACTGTCCTCCCGATGCTCTCCCATGGGTTTTCACACCACTCCCCAGAGCTGAGGTCCCAGCCAGGGCTGCCGCATCCGCGCGGAGGCCAGGCAGGAGAGGGAACAACACTCCACGCTGCTCACGTCAAGACCCTCCACATCCTGCGATTTCTATTTGATTCCCTTTTAAAGGGACTGTAACGCAGCGCGTATTTATACTTCAGAACAGCTTGTTTGTGTAATTGCCAAAAAAATTTAAAAAAAAAGACACAAAACAACCCTGCTACAATGACTAATTAGCTCGCTCCTGCCTCGTACCCTGTAAACAAATGTATTTGTAACCAATTTGCAAGCACTTTGCATAAGGGGCCCAGAACACTCGTGCCTGTTTGATGCATTTTGACATTAATTTGATAATAGCGGCTTAACAAGGAATCCAGGCTCCCTAGCTATAAATATGCTGCTTTTCCACTTCCTTTTATCTGCACAGTGAAATAATGTTGTTTTTCCCCCTGCTGCAATAACCACCATCCAACCCTTTCATGAATGCCCTTTATGTCCTTTAGCATTTTCAAGGCATTTTTTCTTTCCTCCTCCTAGAGAAAGCAAAAGGGTTTTATTAGTTATATTTTTAATTCCTGTTTATCAGGGGGAAGGAGAAGAGAGGACAGCGATGGTTCTCTGATAATGCAGCTTGCAGGAGACAGGGATGAGAGACTTGTTTGTTCAGAAATACTTCTCCATTTGTCCACGCTCCATAGGAGAGAGAAAGCTCATCCTTCTCCTCCTCTTCTCCACTCGCTGTGGCTCTCCCACTCCATGCAGGCCCTCGTTGGCACACCAGAAAGAAGATTCAAGCTCGTTGAAATGGAAACAGGACACCGGAGTCCACTCTGATGACAACCAGAAAGCCACCATGGCCCCCAGCCCCAAAGGGTGGCAACTACAGGACCACCCTACTCCAAACCTCTGCTTGATGGGACAGTCCACACCACCACGAGAACTGTCACGTGTCCCACAGGGACAACACAAAAATAGCTGGATCATGGGGACCGAAGCGGGGCTACAGCTTGTCCATGCCTTGACAACACCATTTCTCCTCTCCTTCTGGTCCCTCCCAAGAATTTCCACCCATCCCAGCATCAGAACCTTGCTCACATGCAGGTTCTCACTCACACAGTCATCCTCCCCCCTGCCTCGCCTGTCAGCCCCCAGGGAGAGGTTATCTCTGGGGCCTGGGAAATAGCACAAAATTAGCACCTTGGAAATTGTCAGCTGCACCATGCGGCCACAGATGAAGCCTCTGCAGATGGAGCGATGTGGCCTCTCTCCTCCGTACTCCCTTCTCCTCGCCCTCCACCTCAGATCCAGCAATGCACAAGCCGCTCCCAAACTGATCCAGAGGGGGAGAAGTTACGCTCAGAGCACAGACACAGAAGACCACTCCTCCTGCCATCCCAGGCCAAGAGACTTCCCAGACAAGGTCCCAGCAGATGGAAGAACAAGTGTTTGTGGCTGTAGGCTCAGAGCGAGCGTCTGGGAGGTGTTTTAGCCAGCACCCTGCAGTCCTGCCCCCTCCGAGGTGCTCTCACCCAAGACGCATTGAATGCTGAAGAGCAGCTGGTGGGAGAGAAGGGCTATGAAAAATAGATCAGCTGGACCAATCTGGGGAGCAGCGTTAGTGCTCATCCACATTTCCCATTTTGACCTGCAGCGCTCAGGTATCCAGCAGCAAGAGACTCTACAGAGAGAGAAGAGGACCAGATCCCCAGGCAGGAGAGAACGGGATCATCTGGTCCATTTAAATGTCCTCCCCAAACCCTTAACTGCAATTACCAGCCAGCTTCTTTCCACAGCCAGAGATATCGTTAAAGATGCTTCGCCCTCACCCTTTTTCTGCTGCCCCTCGCTGAATCTCCAGGACTTCTTCCCACCCCAAGTGCACAACGCAGCTGCATCAGCCCCCCACGC
This sequence comes from Chionis minor, assembly GCA_013398295.1. Lineage (NCBI taxonomy): Eukaryota > Metazoa > Chordata > Aves > Charadriiformes > Chionidae > Chionis > Chionis minor. The sequence continues at coordinate 29,580 of VZSF01008789.1, forward strand.
TGCCCCTGCTCTGCCCGACACGCGCTGGCTGCAGAGCCCCAGTAACCCACTGCTTTCCCAGCAGGCTGGTGCCGGCTGCCCAGCAAGCCCAGTTAAACCAGGCAGCGAAAAGCCAGTCGGGCAGAAAACAGAGGCAGAGAGGTGGGGAAGGGAGCCGGGCACAGCTGCTGCCCGCGCTGCGCGGCACTTCGTCAGGCAGGGGAAATCATTAATGACCTGCACGTACTCCTCCTGTCCCCTTCGCGCAGCAAAGGCAGGCACGGCCTCGCTCTCCACCAGCAGGTCCCACCCCACCCTCTTCCCACAGCTGGGTCTGGAGGACAACAAGGATCTGGGAACTGTCTTCCGAGGTCTGCACATCCGCACGCCGCCGCCAGAGCGAAGCTCTTCGACAGCCTGTGCGCTACTGAGCATCTCTGGAGGGGCAGAGCTCCAGCCCCGCGGTCACCCGCCCCCATCGGGAGACAGGCAGGAAAGGAGAGAGAAAACCCACCGTGCACGCCACTAGCCTTCCCAATTTTATTTTTTTCTGCTCTTTAAACACATCTCAGATTGCCACGACTTGGTTTGAGGCACTTCCCCAGCCTCCCCCTTCCCCACAGCAAGCAGAAGCGTCTCTTGCCCCCTCTCCCTGACTCCCACCCACCCCTTGCAGAGATCGATACTCCGCTTGACCAAAAAAAAGGCTGTATAGGTGAGGGCAAAACCAGAAACACACCGAGATGTCCAAGCACTTGTGGGAGGTCTCTTGCCCTGCCAGGCTGAGCTCTGCCCCACTTCACCGCTCACCCTCTGCTGCAGTTCCCCCTTCCCGAAGCCGAGGCACGTCCCTCCTTGCTGACAGATAAGCTGGCAGAGGGCACAAGACCAGTACCGAAGAGGAAGAGGGCTGCTCTGCGCCAGCCTTCCCTGGATTTCCTCCCACCAGCGTACCGTATCGACCACGAATGGCCCTTTCAGGCATTTCCCCCTTAAATCCTCCTCTGGGATCGTTAATGCCAAAACCCCACGGCAAGCCCTGGTGATAAGTTGGAGGCTTAGCAGAGTCCAAAAGCACATTCCTTCCCTCTGCCTCCTCCCTCCTTATCTCTTTCCTCCCTCCCCCAAAACCACGTTGAGATAAAAGTTATTGGAACAATAAAATCCATAACTTAAACACAAGCATAAGAAGGATGGAGGGAGAGTCTGCGCTCTGTGCCCTGTTGAGCAGACCTGCCAGAACAGAAAAACAACAGAGGGACCATGATCCCCTCTGGAATAAAACCCAGTGCAGGGCTCTGGATCACTGTGGGGAGAGGCTGCAGCCCGTGCCCTTTGCTGCAGTCCCACCACAGGTCCTGCACAGCCTCACTCACCTTCTAAAGATCTGATCACGCATCAATTTTCAGTGATCTCCTAGCGCTTCACTTACCTGGGGTGTGCCGATTTAAGCACATGAGCCGCACCATTTTCCAGCAAGCTGTTCCTCTCGCGTGTCTGTTTTGCAGATTTTTTGATCCGAAGTAGGTGCTGTAGGTATCCCTGTGTCCTGCACCCTAGGAACAGCAACACAAGACACAGCTCAACAGGATGCGTATTTTCTTTGACATTGATCAGCCGTTCCACACAGGCAAGCCCAGCCGCTGGCGCTGCCACAGCTTTATTGTGCACAGGGCTGTGGTCCAGCACATCCACCCCCCTCCCCTACACTCCTTCAATATTTGGTGGCAATAAACTTCCAGTCACCACCGCAGGCCCCCAGGATCCAGGGACCACGCACCTGCCGTGGCTGTGGAGAGGTTAATGCCTGCAGTTTCCTTCATCGCAGCAGCCTGTGCTGCCCACTTCCACCACACCGGCTTCTCCTTCCCACGGCCTCGGCCACCCCAACTACACTACACCCATGAAATCATGGTGGCATTAATAGGATTTTGGCCGTGCTGGTTCACATTTAACCAGACCCTTGATTTCAGCTCTTTGGTTCATGCAAAGAAGTGGTACCCGAGGGTCGGAGGGGTCAGAGCAAGGCGTAGGTTGTAGCCTGGGGTTTCTCAGAGCAATGGACCTCCTGCGCGTCACTTGAGTTCACTTACCCAGGGATAACGGTGCTTGGTCCCACAGCACCACTACTCAGCCGCTGAGATCCAGGAAAGCATTTCCAAAACACAAACTAGTTCCTTCTTCAATACGCAGCTGAGCCCAGGGCCGCGAGCACCAAGGTGCAGAGCAGCACCCGCAAACCTCAGTCCCGGGGGAACAGGGCTGCAAACCCCACTCACACCGCTCAACCCCAGCACTCCCGGCAGGTGACGCTCCCACAGCTCCCAGTCCAGACTGGGGCCGCATGTCCCTGCCCACACACACCTTGCCGCAGCGACTCACTTCACGTCGCTTAAACTTACAATGCAACACCAAAGCTTGTCTCCTAGGAGGATGGCTGCGGGCTTCGGTTTTAAAGGGAAATAAGAGGCAGCAGGCAACGAAAGAGACCCGGTTCAAAATCAGTTTCACTCTTTATTTGAAGTTTTACATGCCACCAGCGTACATGAAAGTTGCACATTCAGAATTCGACTCACTACTAGAACAAAGGGCCAGAGGCAAACACAAGTGTCAAACGAATGCACAGACGGAGGAGCCCAAACCGAGGAGCTGGTTGGTGTTTGCGACCCGGCTGCGCCGCACCCCGATGGCCCGTGAGGCGTCAGAGGCAAACCCGCAGTTTTGAGGGCCACCTCCCTTTGCCATCGCCAGGGCACTGGTTGTGACCTGGGTCTTCTCTCCTAAAGCAGCATCGTTCCCTTTCGACAGGCTAAAGAAGCAGTTTTGGTAACGTCTCTACCAGAACCAAGGGTGTTGGGAGACCAATTGCCCATTTAATGCTTTTCTGAATTCCCCTTTCTATCAATGCCAGTGGTTTTTACAATGAGAAACAATTTCCACCCGCTGTTTATAGGGAGAAACGACAGAAATAGGGACTCTTACACTGACATTTTATTTTCAAAGAAAGTTTTGATAGAAAAACATTTTCCCCAGCAGCCTTGGGCAGGGAGTTGCAGCTTCCACTTCAAAGGACAAACTTCAAAAACAAATCCAGTGTCCTAATGGTTTTGTGCTACATTACTTAATTGTCATACAGCTAATTAGCAATGCCTGATTTCACATTCTCTGTACATAGATGAAGTTCACAAAAGAAGGGGCTACTTAATACAATAAATAAAACAAGGCACCAGGCAGCCAGACTCCGACAACATTAACATAAAACGTTACACTTTACCATTTAAAAAACTGAAATAAAAACCCCATCATGATTAAACCTATATTGATCTCTCTTCCTTCAGATCTCAGAGCTTTGAATCTCCGCAAGGAAGGGGGGAGAACGCAACGCAGGAAGCGGGGGCTTAGTGTGCGCGTCTGTGTATGTATTTCGCCAGCGCGCAGCAGAGATCTTTAAAATTCTAATTATTTCCCTATCACCAAGTAAGATCGGGATCAATAGATGGTACAGACTGACCCCTTTCCTCGAGTGTCAGGGGGAAATTAAAAAAAAAGAAAGGGGAGGGCAAAACGAGAGCGTCAGAGGTCAATGCCACAAAACAATAGATATTGATGTCTCCATTCATTTCAAACAGCGGAAAGGTCAATGCCTCCCTTGCTTCATGTTTTATGGCTGAAATCCTGCTGCTAACAGCAACAATGTTAGTAGTCAGACCTCATCCATCCTTTTTTATTATTATGATTATTTCTAACCAGGTTAGCCATTTTGAAAATTTGACGAAAGCTGGGAAGCAGCAGTGGGGGGCAGGGTAGGAGGAGAAGAGGGGAAGCTGCCCTGGAAATTAATGGAAGGGATGGTTTCCATTAGTTTTCGAGCCTGCCTGTCCCCCCACCTGTGCTCCGGTTTGTCCCTCGCTGCCCCCTAAAAAATGAAAAGGGCCTGAGGCAACATCCCTTCACTATTAATCATTATTCCCCGTACAACATCCCAATTGGTTTCTATGGAAATGATTCTCCTGCTAGAGTACCCCGGCTGCCTGCGCATCTAATCAAAGAGGCAGGAGAGCTGCAATGGAAGGAGATTTGCCTCTGCAATGCCCAGCAGGGCTCCCTGCACAGGTCTCCCCGCGGACAGGGACGAGGAGTTTTGGCTGGACACACTCCTCTGGGACCAACCAAGGGGGGATCACATCTCCCTTCAGCAGACAAAACCACCCTTCTGCACCCATCGGCTCTGCAGACAGAAAAGCCACACGTTTCTGTGGCTGGGGGGGAGATACGCCACCCTAAAAAAGGGCTGCTGGGAGAAAGCACCCAGCACCTCACAATGTACAGTCCCGTTTCTGTACGTCACCCCCGGACTTCCGTGCCTCTGAAGATCAAGCAAGGAGAAGGGACAGATCCTGCTCTGCTCCCCAGGAGTCTCCATGCCTCAGCGGAGGAGGGTGTAGTCATGCGAATTAAAGCGAGCAGGGTCGCTGCTCTGCTTCCCCACAGCCGGCATTAGCACCCCCAGCCCTGCTCTCTCCTCCCAAGGGAGCACCACCTCGCCTGGGGGTGGTGGGGGGCGCATCTCGCACCCCTGCAAGCCCCCTTGCGTGAGGCAGGGGGTTCCTCCTCCCCTTTCACAAGTGGGGAAACTGAGGCCAAGTCTCACAGCGCGCGTCCGACTTCCAGCTGGAGGTCCACACCACACGCCTGCCCTGCCTCCTTTCACTCCCACCTCTTCTCCTCCTGCCAAACCACCTTCCCGACAGACCCGCGGCTGCCGTCCAAGCTCTCCTGAAGGGAGACTCCATTGCCCTACAGCCCCCTTTCCAAACTGAGCAGTAGCTACGCTGCGGTTTTTTTCGAAAGAGACCATGAAATCAGCTTCGCAAAACGGCTGGGGAAGCAATCCTTCAACCTACAGTCCTTCCAAGAAACCTCCCAAAGCACTGATGACTTAGCCCCACCAAATTCCCCACACCACAAGCACCATCACTCTTCAGTTCTAGACCCTCTCAGCCCACAGGAACCAAACGCCACGTTGCTGAACAAGACTCTGGACATCAGCAGAGCAGCAAACAACAACTGATTTTTACCCACTAACGGCACTTGTCTCAGAATATTCTTCTCCCAAAGAAGCACGGACACCTCGCTGGTGGCCAAAGCAAAGATTGCTGCTGCAGTCCCCGAAGACTGGAGGTCTGGTTTGGAGCACAGCAAGAAACATGCCAGCAGGGACTGGGAATCCTGCAGAGGCAGCCCCTGTGAGAAGGGCACCTTCTGTAATTGAATTCATTTATTTTAGACTGCGGACAGTGGCATCAGCAGGCTCAGAGATCACCTCATTAGATGCTCACAGATAGCGGGAGGGAGATTTCTGGAGAAATGGGGACAGAGGCCAGAGAAAAGGAGGGGGAATTTCATATTAAATAAAAGCTAGGAACGAACCAGCCCTCTCTCCGTTCTCCTCTCCTCCTCTAACGCTGCATGCCGGAGTCTCAGCGCTGAGTGGGCTCCGAGTCCCATATATTGCTCTGCTCAGAACATATGGTGCTATGTTTAATAGCCCGGCTCTGCCAATTGGGGACTATTAGGGTGGGTTCTTTTCCCAGTGTAAATGTTGCAGAATATAAATTGTAATTAACACCGATGCCAAAATAGCACTTAGAGAAAATAAGCACATTATTAACATCTGGTGAATCCTGCCTGGAGTGCAGAAGCAGCGGAAATTCTCACTCACCATAAGAGGATTTGTAGTAGAGATATCGAGCATTGGCCCGGAGTTGGGGAGTCAGGGGTGGAAGGAGTTTTTAGCTTTTTATCCCTATTTGCGGTGTTATCTTTACTACCTGTGGGTGACCTTTCCTAGCCCCAATTACAACTGGCAGCGTTTGCATCAGGACTTCTAACCTGCTTGCGTGAATACAGTTGTCTAAACATCATACTCCAGGTGACAGGGTAATGGCATTATAAAACATGCCTGATTGTCCGCCCCAGTCTACCAAGACATGAGGCAGACGGGTATCGCTTTGCCAAGCAAAAGGTCTAAGCACAGCATGTTTCGTCAGGTTACTCTAACCCCCAAGAGCAAAGGGTTAACACCACCATGAAGCAGCAGGTGTTTTCTGCATACCACTGTCCCCCAGCCCAGGTTTTCCAGCGGGACAGGAACAGGCGAGCTGCCGGTGCTGCCAAACTCTTGCCAGTGCCACGGTGTGTATGTGGAAGGGAAATCCCTGGCTAAGGGTGGGAATGGCCTCGCTCCTACAGCACGTACCAAGTGCTGGGATCCCTCCACAGGACGGAGCGTTAAGCATTAGAGAGCTGGCTCCATACCCTCAGCCTTCCCTCTACCCTGCCCTGAGACTAGAGCAACAAGGAGGCGAAAGCAGCTTTCCAAACGCCTGCTGCCTAACCCTTGCTATCTATTCTAGGAAAGAAACCAGGACAAAAATTAAGCAGAGCTGAAGTGGCTTGAACTGGACAAAGCCCTGGCTCACGCTTCTGCCAAAAAGTACATCTGATTTGCCGAAGTGCAGGAGGAGGAGAGAAGAAAGATGTTGGAGAGGGAGAGAAGGATTCAAACAGGCGGGTGATATGACAAGAGGTAGAAAGAACGACCTCGCTGGGAGAGCGGGAGAGAAAACAGTGGCAGGATGCCAAGAACAGGGCACCAGCTCCTCACACTCACCCGCACGGTGCCTAACCTGAGGCAGAGTCTCAAATACTTCAGGAGCAACGGTGGCTCAGCTGCAGCCGTTTCGGGAGGAGCATGAGCCGTCCTCACCACCTTGTTACCATCTGGAAACCAGCGACCACTGCTGGCACCCTGTCCTGAGTGGGGAAGGGAAAGAAACTCGGGGCAGACAGGAAGCGCATGTAGGAGTTCACTTTAGCAATGCAAAGACTGTGCTAGTAGAAGTCTAACATTAACCTGCTCGTTAACACCGTAACCGACCTGAGCACAAGGGTTACCGCAGTCTGGCTCAAGATTCACACCAGCTAGACAGATTTCCAGACAGGTTCCCACCTGACTGATGGAAAAGTAAGGAGGGAAAGTCCTCCAAAGCTGTGAGATGCATTTTGCTCCCAAATCTATCCCATCAGACCAGGCTTCCTATGAACCACTGATGGCAGGACACCATTTGGGAGGTGGCATCTCACGTAGAAAATGCCGACAAGGAGATGGGGACATCATCTTTGGACAACACTGGGCCTCCCCAGAAAAGCACCGCTCAACACATTAGGGAGTGATTAGGTGGACAACTTAGAGAGCTCTGGCTGATAGTTGTTTTGCAGAAGACAGACCAGTGTGCTACCACAAAATACTCCAGCAGAAGGGAAACCCAAGTGCCACCCAGAAACATAGCTCCAGGAATCCGTAACTCAGCTTTTGGTACAGCTGTCCGATGTTTTCAAAAGTGCTCAGTAAATAAGGCAATATGAAAGTGATCCGGACCACTACTGATGCCTGAGGAAGTTCGGCGGTGCAGAGAAGCTGACTGAAATCACACTGCGAAAATACCTCATAACATCTCTAAAATTAGCATCTCAAGGCATGGGATCTAAGGACAGAACTGGAACACGACATTCCCATCTACACTGCAAGACAGACTGCATTTAAGTCAGATCTGAGCCATAACTTATTCACCGGAGGCACCATCTACCCTAGCACAAGGATTTCCAAAAGAGCCGAGAACTTCTTCCACCAGAGCGATGGAAACTGCATCAGCAAGAACACACCACGGTCGAGGCGCTAATGACCTTAATTTGTTATTCAACAATAAAAAAAGAGTCCTTGTGGTACTTCTCAATCAAAAAAAAAAAACCCTTAAATATCTGTGATTGCATGTGTGTGACTACAAATGCGTATTTGTAACACAGAAAAGATGTGATGCACTTCAATTGAGCAACACGTTTTTGTGCCTCTTAGCTGGGTTAGGCTTTCTACTTTGCCAAAAATAGACCGAAGCAAAGAATGACTTCCACCAATATCACAAAGCACACTGCCAAAGTACACAGGGGCCCTTAGGAAATACACCAGGCGACACAGGGGAAAGAGCATCGTTAAGTCAGTTTCTCTTACCTTTAACTTCAGTAAAATAACAAAACAATTCATATTAACCGCAAGGAAATACTCATCCGATTCCAGAAGCCTTTGAGACAGGATTTTCAGATGCAAGCAATATCCAATAGATGTTTCCCCACTGCAAAGGACCAGCTTTTTTTATTTTGCAATTGAACCTATTTAGAGTGATTGTACAGCGTCCAGTGAGGTGGCCAGGAGCTGAAGATGGGGAATCCAGGCCAACTAGAAGCCATTTTGTGTGTTCACACTGACTGTCCTTTCCATGCTGTAACAGTCACCACCACAAGTTGGGAGGTTCCTCGGCCACTCTGCTTTTAAACAAGGTAATTTCATCCAAGTGCCGCATGGGGACATCTCTGATGACCTCTGTCAAGTCCTCATGAAGCAGAGGGAAAATGACGACATTTAATGCAGGGCGGTCCGCCTGGAAACTAAATGAGACACAGGTTATTAGACGAGAAAAAATAGGAATTCTGCAGTGCAAGAGAAGGGGATTGCATGGATATAGATCACGCGGTGGTGGGGGCAAAGAAGGGTTGTTCAGAGGAGGCAGGAGCAGCAACCTGAAGTCAAGGTCTCCCACTCTTCTCTTGGTGTGTCAGCAGGGAGTGCAGGCTGGGCTTGCACCCCTTTTCAGCGAGTCTGTCGAGCTGACACAAGCCCAAATTGGGCCTATCATGGGGAGGGAGAAGTTTTACAAAATCAGTAAATAAAATACAACATATAGGTATTCTTAGAGGACCAGAGATCCTAAGAGCTCTGCCCAAGCTGGGCAAGGAGTTCAGAGATAACAATTTAAACCACCTACAAACCAGCGGCAAGTTGCAGAGCCATTAAGAAAATCAGGCCAGAGCAGAGCCAGGCATTCCCTCGGGGCTGAGCCTCGGATTATCACTTCGGGCTTGGTTGTTCTGCATGCAGAGCCTACACTCTGCAATTAGAGCACTGGCAAGTTTAGAAAGCTCAGATCTGCAGATAAGCATTTAAGTGTGTGCGCACACGCGCACACACACACACACACACGCTGCAGACTCCTTTTTAATCCAAGTTGCAGAAAACCCGTCTTGGCACCACAGGAATTTGCTCAAACAGAAGCACACACAAATGTCCCCGTTTGTCACTTGGATTTTGGGTTCCAGTTTCTGAATCTACGGTCTCAGTCTTTTGGTCCTCTCTTAGAGAAACCTGCGTTCTCCTGCCCCCTCCCAGCTCTTCTTGCCAGCATCCCACCACTGGGTCTGCTTTCCAGCACACATCCCAGACCTTGCAAGCGAGAGGCCTGATACGACAACATGAGAGAGGAGCAGCAGGGTTATAACTACAGAGCAGAGGAAGAGAACAGCAAAAGTTAAAGCCATTTATACAACGTAAAAAGAGCCCTACAAAAAGAGTCCAAGTCCCCATCAGCAAGTCCTCTACATGACAGCAACCTGGTGAGTAAGAGAACATGGGGGAAGAGAAATAGTATTACTCAGCGTAGCATAACAGTTCAGTCTTTTAAAGCTGGGAGGTAAAGGGAAGTTATGCTATAGCTTGAGTTACACCCTGAAGATTAAAAGACTTGTGACTATCAGCCCCATGCCACCAAGATGCTTCCTCCGAACCGTGTGACAAGGGCCAGTTCATTACCACTCTAAAGGAGGCAGAATCAAACTGGCAGCGTCAGTCCCTTGAGGCTGAACCAAGTTGTGTTGGGTCAAAAGAGGAGTTCACTGCTCAGCAAACTTCTCTTATACAGATGTGCGTCTGGAAAATTCCCAGCTCATCTCTATAGCTCTGAAACAGCCAGACTTCTGTCAAACAGAGAGGGAACGGCTGGAGATTCGGCTGCTGGAAACGCACACGAAAATCCCAGGTAGCAATACAGCCAGCTAAAGAAAAGGCCACCAGAAACTGGCATTTCCCAGGAGGCAGAAAGGATATTCCCATCCACAAACGATTTGGAGTAGAGTTGCCAAAAATGTAGCAGAGAAACTCCCATTCCAAGGCTAGTTGCTCGATCCTGGTGGATTAAATTAATTTGCCTGAACCTAAGTAGCTGCAGGAGTAAGGTTTTCCAGCAACAAAACTACCCGGGGCAATTTTATATCTTTCTGCATCACAGACCTGCCCTTCATGCCTCATGCCTAAGGGCTGGCAGAAAAGGACACCGCTCCTTGAGTGGCTGTGGGGGCTCGTGCAGGAGCTGTGCAGTTTCTTACTTCCACAGCACTGCCTACAAGAAATCAACCAGCAAATAACCGCTGATCTGGGAGGCAGTTGGTAAAGTCTGCAGTGAAATTACACAAAATAGAGCAAATGTCTCTTTGATAGTTCCTCTTCTGCCTCAGCTCTTCATGTTTCTTATCCAACACCACAGTCCTGCAGAGAAAATCATGTTAATAAAACCAAGTTTACTGAAGTTCAGCTAGGAAGAAACAGCCATCTCCCCAAGGCAAAGAAACCTTTGCTTCTTTCTTTGTACATAGACTCTTCCAAATTAGATCTGCATGCTGCCTTCTCACCATATACAAAACTGTAGTTTATAAGCAGCCTTTACATGTAGCTATAAAAATGAGAACCTAGACAAGTTTACATGACAATCTGCCACCAAGACAACTGAAAAAACCCCAACACAGTAAGTATACCTTCCAAAGAGGCTGGATTTATACCAGAGGTTTGTCTTAAAAAAAAAAAAAAAATAACAAGAAAAAAAAAAAAAGACAGCTTTGTAATTTCCCCCCCCCCTCAACAGGAAACTGTATGTTACTGCAAACCTTGTAAATTCCATACCCCAGCAAGTTGACGCCGGAGAATTCTTTCCATGTACAATTTGCGTGATTTAAGAAAAAAAAAAAATCAAATGCACATGGTTCACTATTATTCTCAGCTAAATGTGCGTGCAAAGCCTCTCCTTTAACTGCCTGTTAAAAAACACCCTGATTTTAACGAGCAGCTGTCATAATGTTAAACTGGGATTAACAGTTCCCAAAAGCAGACTCCCTCTGCAATCTATGCTCCTTTAGTCCTTCCCCGGAAGGCAATTCCTTTCTTCATACACCTGTCCAGGTGGGCTAGATTAAGTGAGAAGCACTTAGAGCACTAGTTCGAAAGGCCCCAGGCATGGGGAGGAGATAACAAGAAGGGGAAGAGATTGAGTTAATGAGTTGCAGAATAGCTCCTGTAATCTTCTTGATGGTTCTTTCCTCATTCCACACCTGGATGGACTTCAAACTGGATCTACCTCTGCAAGCGCATGGCTTGTAAAATTAAAACCCGAAGGACAGAGAAGGATGTTGACCTGGGGAGACAAAAGAGCTGCAGTTTCAGACATGAAACCCTGCTTTTTTCCAAGGGAAAGAAGCCAAGGATATGCTTGCTTGCTCTCTCCTACAAAACCTCCAGACTAAACTCATCATGATTAATTAAATGAAAGCAAGTTTTCTAGGCAACTGACTAGCAGCCCCTTCAAAACAGATCCTTTAATCAGAAACAACCACTGGGATAACAAAGAAAATACCCCCCCACACACATATTTTCCAGCATAGCCTCTGGTCCAGCAGACTCAACACCAAACCAACAACCACCCAGCAGGAACTTTTACAAGGAGGTGTCTGAAGTGTCCTCATTTGGATGTGGACACATAGTGGGCCTGGCTTCAGCAGCTCGCTGGAATCGTCCGTGGAGCTGGGAAACGAACAGCGAAGCACACCCTGGGTCACAAATTCCTCCTGGCATCAGCAGAGGTATAACCTCACTCCACCGTTAGATCTTGAACAGGTCGCACGTGGCTGAAAGGGTTAATGGTGCTTTGTTATTTGCCTCCAAAATTATCCCAGAGCAGGTGTGGACTGGACACAGTAAGGTTATTTTCAAGTGAACAGCTTGGTAAATAGCCTAACACTACGGTCTCAATTACTTCCAACCAGCGTAGCAGGATCCAATATGTAGGTCAGGGACAAAGTCAAAAAGAAAGAGAAAAAGTCTAATGCAAGGCTGCACTTTGATCAGATTTCCTCGATTTTAGCAAGACAAAAGATTCACTCCCTGGAATGCAGTTATCTCCTGCCAAATACTCTCAGTGTGTGTTTTCAGAAGTACCTCTGAGTCCCCAGGACTCCACCTGCTGATCGAGCTAAAGGGCAGCCCGAAGCCACGAGAGAATCTCACCAGCGAGCCTGTAAAGATGGATGCTGCCCCACTGTAACTCTCTGCACCACAGAAGATGACACCTCCGCTGCATTAGGAGCTGTGCAAACTTACCTTCTGTTACTTGTAAAGGTAGGATAAAGCAGTATTTGGGACTGAGGAATGTACTTCTCCTTGAGATTTCCAGAGAAACCTAAGAAAAGCCCTAAGCCAAATTCAGACATTTCAGCACATCCCACTTCACCAAAGCTGGCCAACAGGAATAAGGGCACACAAGGTGGTATAATTAAGCACTGGCAACAAAAGCAGCACGCACCAGATGAAATGGGGAAATACGGCGTATCAGGAGTGGATCAAGGCCAGGTTTTTTAACTGCACAAACAGAGATGAGCTTATGGGAAAAGAGGCTCTAGAGAAGGAAAGTAAGGAAGGAGAAACCAGGAGATTTGGGGAAACAGCACAGCAGGGACAGGGCAGATGTGGCGTCTGGTTTGCATGGCACTCACAAATGCAAACCAATCTCTGCTGCAGTCACACACCTTCTCCCCCTTGCATTTAGACTTTCCCCACAGGCTGCTGAGCTGCTTACGGAGAGGAGTGAGTTTCCCAAGAGAAGAGAATTCAGACCGACTCACTTTTTGCCATGTATGCAGCTCTGTTACCCGCATGCACAAAACCCCCGTTAATCCTCCGCCAGGCACAGGGTAAGTTTGTTTTCACTGGAAGACTTGCTCACATCTGAAAATTCAAATGTGGCATCTGTCTTGAAAGCCTCCGCCAGCGTACCTGAGCCAGGCTGGAAACTCCCACGCCTGAAGCATGGCACAGTGGAAGAGAGGAAATGCCAGGACAAGCTGGAGCAGCTGACAAGTGGCATGACCCAACGTACATACAAATACTTTTCTCGTCTTTTCAGGAAGACCAGGCATGCACTTAAAATTTGTTCCCCTGGCCATGCCCTGAACTCAGTACCAGGGAGCTGCAAAAGCTCTCCTTGACAGTAGCGTAAATGAAGCTTCTCTAGAGCATCTTCCAGCCACACCAAAGAAACTATGGGTGGGATTCCTCCAGGGCCTTTCCTCTGTGAGCAGGGAGGACCCTTGCCCCTCTACTCATCCCCCAGAAGCCTCTCAAGAGGGGTCCAAAGCCTCTACATGCTGACTCTAAAGCAGACCCTTACTGCCACTCTCACTTCCAACCCTGCCGGAGTATCAGTGCTGAGCAGACATCATTTTTCTAACCTCAAAAACAGACTTCAAAAGGTCCCGAGGAAAGCTGTTGTGATCCCTCAGGTTGCTCTTAACTCCACACAATAAGGTATTCCCTTCATGAAGTGTTTTCCTTTAAGAGTGTCTTCCATCCCCTCTTGTCTACACAGACAAACCGGCATTCTCCCGATGCCGGCGATTCCTCCTCACCTGAAGCCTCATCACTACAGCCTCCACCCTGGCACAAAGGGGCGTAGATGGGACTCTGGAATTCATTTGCACACAACGCTGCCAACTGTCCCATTATCTTCAGCACAGCATCCTCCACCACCGCATCGTGTCACGGGAAAGGAGCAATACACGTCGGACTCATCCCGAGCAGAGGCAAATTACATCCCTCTACTGTGGTTTCTCTCTGTAAGGCATGAATAACACCTCGCTACTTCTCCTGTGAACTGAGGTCTGTATCGAACACGCTCGCAGATTGAGGTTCTTACATTATTTTGCCACCTGAACACTGCATCAGTCAAATGTGACCAGACAATTAGAGGGGGAGGGAATAAGAACCCAAAGAGCAATGCCAGAGCGCCCAGGACATGTCCTAGGGGAGTGCTCTGCCAGAGCAAGCTGAAAGTTATTTCCTAATCTCTTCCACAAATTAAAAAGCTACTGCAATAACTGCTCAATTAGATTTATTTTACTATGGAAATGCTTTAAAGCTGCAGTTAATGCTTCCGTTCTGCCTTTTACACCCTCATGAAGAGAAGGCACGACAGTACTATTCCACTATTATTTCTCAGCCAAGAGAGAGAGGAGGACACTCCTTGAAACCTATTTCATGCACAAACCAATCTACCCACTAAGGAAGGTTTCAGGACTGAATTCCCTTCAAAACACATGAGCTAGCAGTTAGAACAAGCCATTTGGGTCAACCACAGGAATGCATTTAAGAAAAGGGTATGTTAGTACCCCCAAACAAAGACCCATTAATATGCCAAATCGGGGATGGTCCCACAAGCGGCGCTGGCTTGTAAAGTATTTGAACCCACCCATAAACAACATCCCTGCTAGAAGCAAAGGTGTCCGGGCCACACCTCAAGCAGAGTCAGCCTTCGCCAAGCCCGCCAAGGAATTCTTGGGTAACGCAAGCTGACAAGGATGCAGTTTGTTATTCAGTCTGTGACAGAATGATTCAGGGGTTTCTAAGAGCAGGAAATGAAACAGACAATGAAAGCTGGAACAGGATGCTAATGATTCACTATACCAGCCTAGCGATACATTAAGTCTTCTGCAATCAGACGCAGGGCCCGAGCCCACAACATGCTTAGGCTAGCGGAGTGGGATTGGCAGCTACCGGGCTGGCTCTGGGATCCAGGAAAGCCAGCAGCGTACTGAGAGGGACTTTTTCAAGGTCAGAAGGAAGAGAAGGTGGTGAAGGGATGCAGAAACGGCTTGAAAATCTCAAATAAGCCCTCGGTGCTAATACCAGCTTTTTGCAGTGTCAATAGAATTGCAGCAGTCAGGTGGGCAGTGCAGGAGGGACGCTGGAGGACTCTGCTGAATTCAAAGATGATCTTTCATTGACTTACTGCCCTAATGGCCCCCTCCCACCCAAGCGAACAGTAAAAATGATTATCTAAAAGGGCTTTTCTGAGGCTGAGCCCACAATGAGAATCCAGGCAAGGATTCTGCAGGGATATCCAGGGCAACGGCAACAAGGGAGGGGGGAATGCTTAGCTCTCAGGTGAGCAAAATTTCATTTGTGATAGTTCAGTCCTTTGCTAAATGCCAGGAGAGGGACTGGCTCACTCAGCACTTTCCAAGCACTCAGTTTCACCCCCACGCTCCCACCTGGAAGCCCTGTTTCTGCAATGGAATCCCAGGAGGGTGCTTCATCCCTTCAGCGAGCACCATGGCTCTTGCAGCCACACAGTGCCGCTGGAATCAGCAGTTAAAGAAAAGATAAGACCCAGCCAAGAGTTTCATGTTAAAAAAAGGACAATAACAAGCAGGGGAAAATTTAGGTAATGCTACAGAAGCTTGAATAGTAAGATCTAATTCAGACTGAAATAGCTGTTCCTGGAAAGTGGCAGGAGTCCTGTTGTGGAAGTCACTTCAAACTAAGCGGTGCTCATTCCTGACACAGCCAGAAGAAGGAAGGTTAAGTTACCATTTCTATTTCTCTGGGTCTCGGATCCCCAGAACAGGCAGATTTTCCTAAAACAGTAAAATTCCCTGCGCTTTCCAGCACTGGTTAACCATCAGAGTCACCCGAGTTGCAGACTCGCTTTGCAAAGCCATTTGCTGGAGACAAGTAGCCACCGTGACTAGAAGAGGGGCAGAGAACTTGAGCGAGGACTGCCAGCCCCCCACTCCCCACCCCACAGCTCTTGGGGGGCTGCACCAGGACCCCAGCCAGCCCCAGCCCTCTCCACCTTCTCCCAACGGCCAGCAGACCCCAGGAGATGACAACAGCACTTTGGGGAGACGCGAGCAGCTCAGCGCAGCTACCCCCCTACCTCCCCAAAAAACACTTCAGTGACACCACAATCCTTCGCTTCCGGGCCACGCTCTTACCATGGCTTACCTTGGAATGCATGTCTTTAAATCACAACCCACCTCTATGCCTTGACACTTTCCCCCTGTGTATGAAGAATCCCAAATGACACTCAGAAATGTTTTGTTTTGCTTTGGTTTTTTTGGTTTGTTTTGCTTTGGTGGGGTTTTTTGGGTTTGTTTTTTTTTTTACCCTTGCTTTCTGGATCTTTTCCAAGGTGTTTTTTTAAGGACTTTTCACAGGCTTGTATTGTCTGGTGTTGAAGAGTCCTCAAAACCATTACAATGATAGGAGCTATCTAAACACTTAAGCTAAAACCGACAAAATTCTAAAGGAACACACTGGAAAATAAAATCTGTCCTTGAAGCCAAGGGGATATTTGCCAAAGCATTTCCCATCCCTTCTTCTAGCCTGTTTTCTCCTGGTAAGCTTCGCTAGGAAAGCAACTTCTCCTGCACATTTGTGAAGTGCCCACTAACCACACCATGTAGCTGTGCAATCCTGAAGTCATCCAAATTCCTTGCCCGCAAGATTTCTAGGGCAGAGAAATACAGGCATATAAATACGATTATTTAGCATGCAACACATCAGTAAGCAGTGGGACACCTTCCATAGGTCACAGCTCCATCTACTGACTATTTCACAAAATAACAGCGTGGAAAACGTCCGGGAAAGCTCGTCGGAGCACACCCCGTGCCCCCGGATCGGGCTGTGGACGCATAGGCTCTTTGCAAGGGTTTAGAAAGAATCCCAGTACAGTAACTCAGTTCGGAAGGCAGAAGCAAATCTCCCTTTTGTGCAAAGAAGCCTCTTTGCACAGCAACAGGTCTGGGGTCACGCTTCAACCTACAGCCACGGGTCCATGAGCTGTGGTATTTCAGTGTTTCTGGAATTACGGCTGCAGTGGTTTTAACAGAAGAGCTATTTAAACAAAGACAACAGGCGCTTGGAGCTAAGCACTGTGGCAAAGTTAGGGTGCAAGCGTAAAAGGGAAAACACTGTCTTCCTTAGATCCACTACTATCTGAAGCGTAGCAGCAGCTGAGCACCATGTGACAGGAAAAAAAAAGTCATTTTACAGAGAAACTGAGACTAGACCACTGTCACATGTGAAATCTGAGGAAGATCAGGGAAGTGGATATGGATCACTCAAGCCACATCTCCCACTCTAACCACTAGGCCTTTCTTATGTGCACAGAGTATCTCCCTGAACCATAAAGGAGACTACCCCTCCCGTTCACACAGAAGAAAAAAGAATAAAGAAAAACACTGCAATGATTTATCTGCCCAGAGGGAAACAGTCTTCTCTAAAGCTCAGAGGAGACCTTGCCCTTGCAAGCCTCTTGTTTGCTGATGAGGGCTCCAGATGAGTGCTGTTCTGCTTAGTGTGTTTCATTGCAAAAGAGGCAGAACTGAATCAGAGGCTTTTAATGACTTAAAGACGTAAACTAATCTGTCCCAAATAGCAGCAAACTTCAACCAGAAAACTGCCCACAAGAAAGCTGGACACCACAGGGCCTGATTTAGGCTGTCACAAGACTAACAGACACGAGAACAACTCTCTTTTTGGGCCAGCAGAACAGAAATACATAATACTATCCTTATTTACAGTTGAGGGGAAGAGTTTGAGAATCACTTCAGGCTTTAAGCCATCAGTCTGATGCAGAAGGAGATTTAATACCCAAGTTCCCGTCACCACACCCTGTATATACACCATCTTCCAGTACAACTTGGCAGCTGAAACCAGTCTGTTCTCCCCAAATCTGTCCCAGACTCCTCTTCTGTGATCCGAAGCACACACCTCCCATGCACCCACCTCTGAAAAAGGACTGCACTGCGTGAGGTTGCATTTCCGAGCCCTCCCAGCTCTACCACCTGCAGCAAACTACCGGTGCACAAACAGCCCTAGGCCTTTCCAGTTCCCACTTGCATGTCTTCTCTTTTTAGAGGCACTGGGAGAACGAGAGTCACTTTGGTCCTATCTCCCTGTTCAGAAACAGCAA
Source organism: Chionis minor (assembly GCA_013398295.1). NCBI lineage: Eukaryota > Metazoa > Chordata > Aves > Charadriiformes > Chionidae > Chionis > Chionis minor. The sequence continues at coordinate 47,525 of VZSF01008789.1, forward strand.
TCACTTGCTGCTCTCAACTTAAACACCACCATCTCCATAGCCCTAAAATGGGAACTCTAACCTTTATTGGGACCTGAGGAATATGGATCAATTCCCCCAGCTCAAGAAAGGGAGCCAAGAGAGACAGGCTCACAGCCTCGTCTTCCCACCCACGCTCCATGTTTTCTACTCTCCGTCTTCCCCACACACGCAGCATCTCCACACATTCAAAAAAAAAAAAAAAAAAATCACCTTATTTCATTCTGGCACGGGGATATATAACTTCAAACTTGCTGCCTAATGGGCTCTTCCAATTTAAAACTTGGATTAAAGAGACACCAGCAGCACATTTTAGAGGAAGCCATGCTGTGTGAATTAGGGCCTTATCCACAGGTTTAGGCAATGAACTAGCTCACACGTCTCTTTGCCCTTGGAACAGCAGACAAAATACAGTCAAGAGAAACTTAATTCCTGACCCCATCTGAAGGCACATTTGCGCAAGGATGAGAACGGGATCACTGGAAAAGTCACGTGGTTAAAGCCTCACTGATGGCTCATGGAAGACTCCAGGCTTTGCTTACACATCATTTTCTGTATTTTGTTCCTTCCATTTTATTACTAGAGACAGTTGCATGAGAACGGGATCTTTGTTGCTTAGGAGAGCATCTGCTCCCACTGCTTATCCTCCTCCTGAAGTCATAATCTTACGTGACATCAAAATCGTTTCCAGAGCCACCAATTACAATGTCATAGAGGATTATGACTTCAGGTGTAGAATTTGCAGTAGGAGCAGATGCTCTCTTCAGGGGGAAAAAAAAAAAACCTTCAAAAATCCTGTTTTCATACAAACGTCTCTATTAATAAAATACAGAAGAAGAAAAATAGTGTGACAGCAGGAACTGCTGCTAAATATAAAAACAGTTTTTAACGTTTCCACGCGGCATCAACCGCTCTTTGGAAAGTTCCCAGGGTTTAAATTATTAAGAGGTACAGAATGTAGGGAGAATCCGTGCACAACAGAGAGAAAGAGGGAGAAAAGACTGCAGAACAGCATATTTTTGCTCAGAAAGCGGACATTAAAATTTTGGCCACTGCTGCAATGGCATCTCAGAGGGAAGGGCAAAATAAGAAACGGGAACTGGGGATTCTTGGCTCTTTCTAAGGATCCCCAAAGCACAGCTGAAATCCACCAAGAAACGTTTTTACAGATATGAAGCCCTGTGAAAAACAAACTCAAAGAATCCTTGTCACATCACAAGGAATTTACTTAGATGTTTCCAACAATTGCTCTCCCAGAAGGACACTGAGCCTTTTAAGAGGCAGTAACAAACAATCTCGTGTGCAGTTTGGTAGGTAGCTAATATAGTCATAGGCTTTTCTGGATCTGATCCGCGGAAACAAGCCAAGTCTAATAAGTCAGTTTGAAGCTGGAGAAAGGCTGGGGGGAGGAGCACCCTTTAGGATGCAGCAATAATGCCGTGTGATTTGAAATTTTTATTAGAGCTTAACAGGGCAAAGCAACAGTAGGTGACAAAGAAAACAGACTGAAGGTGGAGAAAAAGCCTTATAGAAAAAAAAATAAAATAATGGAAAGTCTGTTGCATGGGAAATATTTTGTAAGATGACTGCCACTATTAGAAGATTTCAAAATGCCAAGCGTAATTAAAAGCTCTCTTTTCAAATGCAATTCACGGCTCACACACAAACGTTTCCCACCACGTGAGGCTCAGAACACTGCAAGGGGCCAAGCAAAATGCATTTAAGAACTGCCAAACGTGCAAAGGCAGTTTGTACCAATTCTCCCCCCCACAAGCCCCCCGAAGAAAAACCCTTCACAACAACCCTTTAAAGGCTTTGAATTGCGCTGCCAGGGGATTATCAGTAAGTGACATTTACAAGTGATTAGAGGACGGAGAATTATCTTAGTCACTTGTGGGAAAGGAGGAAAGCTTCAAGGTCAAATCTCTCAGTACTTAAAATGTCGGCAGATGTTTTGTTTACACAAAAAGTGTCATTTGATTTATGATGGAGCTTTACATCCAGAACTTCAACTCAGCCAACGGAACTGCAGAGAACATGGGTGGGAATGGAATCAAAACTTCATATAATACCTTCAAATATTTCACTGATTCACTCTTATTAAAATAAGAGGCTACTTCATGTGCCAAGCAGTTACACAGTACCTATTAGCTTCTTGGAACAAGTGCTCCAAGCCATATAAACCTTGGCAAGCGAGGAAATGAAGATAAATCTTCAACAGCTCCAGAAACCCCACATCAACCCCTTTCCGCACTCACCTCCGGACAATAGATTGCTGGAGATTTCTGCAAACGGTAAGAGATTCTCCCATAAACATGTGGCACATGATGACCTCAAGGCAGTTGGCCATGAATGACATCACTGCGTCAGACTGCAGAGTCCCACGCCGGGAGACGATGCAAAGCCGCTGGAGAGAGGAGCAATGACTCAGTGCCTGGAAGAACTGGGCGCCCGCACAGAAGTACGGCTGTTCCAGCCTGCAAGAATAAACAAAAACAAGTCAATGGGCAATTCATGCTTGAGCCGCTTTCAGACAAGAGGGAAGACAGCACATTCACGGGGGGCTGGCAAATGGAGCAACCAGTGTCCCCCCACCACCTGTGTCACTGACATGTGATAACCCTCTACCTGCTTGTGCCAGCGGTGTGACATAACAAACCCGGCACTGCAAGCTCAGACCTCCTGCCTGCTAGTTACCCTTGAACGGGGTCTGCTAGAGGACAAGGACACAAATGGGCAGAAAGGCCCCAAACTGCAGAATTCCACCGCCCGCAGGGAGCAACCCTGGTTTTACAAGTTTTCCACAAAGCACGTTGGGCCTTAGATGTGACCAGCAGATCCATTCTGGTCTTACGACAAGCACAGCCTGGTTTTTGCTACCTGACATCCAGCAAGCAGTTGGTGTGGATTTAGGGACTTAACTGCTCCAGTCCACCAAACAATGGTCAAACCAGTCACCTTCAGGTTACCGCCTAGACAGAAGCAGGCATGAAAAATTCACAACGGTGATACAGAACTTGGGCCTCTGAGCTAACAGAGTGACCACAACCAGCCCTCCCCAGTCACAGGATGGCAAAGGATCAAAGCTACTGCTTTCCCACAGGAAGAAGAATCATCATCAGCCCAACCTTTATCTCAAACCGGAGAAGAAAGATGGGATTTTTTTATTATGTCTATCCACAATCTTACGCTACAGCCCAGAGCAGGACAACAAAGTGACGTGGTGAAGCCATACCGGACCAACGAGGGGCCCGTGTTTTAACTAGCAGCATAACCAGATGAATCCATCACAGAAACCAATCTGCAAGAAGTAGAACCTGCTCAGGGCCAGTGCCACCAGCAGAGTACATCTGCTTAGCGCAGATTTCCTACAGGGCCTCAGAGCACTTGGGAATCCCAGTCATTGGGTCAGCAAGGCCAAGAGCTCCAAGAAGGTTAATGCATTAGGTGATAACAAGCTGTCGGTCCCAACCTGATCTGGATAATCTCTGCGCGGGCTTTTGTAGTACGTAGGGGTATCTCAGCAACTTAATCCTGTTAATTGATAAATTCTGCTTTAGAGTCTCAGCCTGCGACTGCTGGCCAGGTAGCAGTGCCTGAAGAGATCCTAACAGCCCACAAGTGCTTCGGGTAATTGCTTGAAATTAATATTAAGGAAATGGGATGTCTCTCCAATTTTTCAACAACGTTATTGGTCCATTGTAAGTTTAGGACAAAAAGCACAGAAGCCCCTGCAAACTCACAGCAGACTTCTAGGTTAATCTCTGTGACGCGACAGCCATACTTGCAATACTGCCTTTCACTCGCTAGATGACAATGTTGCTTTGGAATATTCCCTTAAGCGAGTTTCTCAGCCAGAAAAACGGGGAGGGGGGAAAGGGTAGAAGCAGCAGAGAATTAGTCAAATGAAAAGGTAACTACATTATCAGGAGGAAGTGCTAAACATTAAAATCCTCTTAAACCTATACAAAACCTTAGACTTTACTCAAGAAAGAACAATGACAGCTTACATCGAAACGCCTGGCTCTTACAAGGAGACACCGTTGCTCGTGCTTTGTTCAAGGCTCTACGCTGCCTCTCATCTTTATCGCTCTTGGCCTCCATTTCAAAGTCTCTAAAAACTACAGGGCCTCAACTGAGTGAAGCAACACTGCACACCCAAACCTCCTCCCCCAGATCTTAGTTCTTCCATGGCTATTTAGTCTCCTGAAGGTTAAAGATACCTTGACTTGACCCAAGCCATTAAGCAACTGATTTTCCAACAGCTGCCACCCCCTGGATGAAAGACCAACACGCTCCTTGCCTCTTATAAATGGGAAGCGGTGGAAAATGAAAAACCTCTTGAGGTGTTTTAGCCACCCTGGCTCCCTTCAGTATTGCAACGGATCAGGAACGTGCACACAAACCCCAGTCTCAGCTGATGAGCAATAATTTTAGTCACACTAACTGCCTTTGTGATCACAGGAGTGACCTTGCTGTTACTACTGTTAGGCATTTCAGACACATTTTATGAAGACAGGATGACAACGGGACTGACGGGTCTAGCAGTTTCACCAACAGAAGCTGATTTAGGGGAAAAAAGGATTTAAAAAGAGCATCTTTCTAAAGTAGTAACATTTGTGTTCAGACGGACTGCTGCAAGGAAACCATCATGGTTCATGACCTTTGCTTTCATAAGCACCTTTTGGCTACTGTGAAGCTCCTTTATGCACCCTTTAGGATCAGATCCTTAGTAGGATCCTTTCAATCCTACCAGGAGAGGAACACCAACAGGACAAACTCTAAATTTGGAATGCTTTCAATATGTTATCAAGAAAAGAAAAAGAAATTGAAAACTAAAGAGGCAAGACTTTAATACAAACCAAAGGCAGAAAAACATCTCATTAGGAAACCTAAGGAGATCTCTACATTATCTAGACATTGGAGAAGTCTCTTCCTTCCTAGAAATTTAAGACATGTATGCGTACACAAAGCCAAAAAGTCAGCAAAGGCATGCAGTATTTAACCTAGCCCTGACGGGCTGCTAGCTCCTAAATATGCAGCATCCACTCTTCCTTATCTAAAAGGAAGGCAGTTGCAGCACAGAGACTTTTTGCTCTTAAAACACTGGTTAAAGGGCATATCCTGAGCCCTCGAGGACAGCATGCGATGCCTTCCCATTCTCCACAAATCAGGAAGGAATATACACAGTTTTCAAGCCATTGCAGCTACTTTCCACCAGAGCAGGAACACTCGCAGTTGTCACCCTAGCCACACCAAACCACGCACTGCATTTCTGGAGATGCACAGACAAAATGGAGATGTTCAATGGCAGCCCCTCACCTGAGATCTCTCAAACACTTGCAGTGTTTCAGCATGTCCACGAGAGCAGACATATAGACCATTTTCCCCATCATGCCCAGGTTGGCCAGCGAAAGAGTCCGCAAATGCTGGCACTGCAATCCAATGTTAACAAGCCCAGAGCCAGTAAGAATATTTGGCAGTTGTGCTAAGGTGAGGCTCTGCAAGTACGTCAGCTGGCTGATGGCAGCCACCTCTGAATCCCCCACGCTTTGTGCCCGGACACAAGGAGGCAACGAGTTCCGAATTGCCGGCTCATTGCGGGGCATGGCAGAGGAAAAACTGGACCCAATTATTTCCAAGGTTTCCAAAAATCGGAGGCTTCCCATCAGAGCCCAGAATACGGAAGACTCTATCTTCTGATTTGCCTGATCCCCTAAGTTCCTCGGACATGTCTGTATCCCAATCCGAACTTTCCTTCCAAATGTTTGGGGCACCAAATTAGACGCCCTGGGAGGCTTTTCCACATTTGCAGCAACATCTGTGATGGAGCAAACCGGAAGCGCTAATGAGAGCAGGTGCTTTAGCCTGGAGAGAAGCTGGCACAAGTGATTCCCTATGCTGTCCGAGCTGTGATGGTGAGCTGCAGAAAGGTTGAGGTGTCTCAGGTTGCAGCAAGACACTACCAGGCTTTCCAAAATGCTACTGTCAATGTCATCTTCCGCTTTTCGAAACAAGGACTCCGGAGCCAGGCAGTGAACGCAGCCACTGAGATTCAAACTGGTCAAGCTTTTAAGATCTTTCCCACCGTTAATAACCCTCTGGATCAGGTGACCACCAGATAAGGTGCATCGGCTAAAGCTGAAGTAGAAAGGGTTGTTGAACTTCAAGTGTTGCAGGAGCCCAGAGCCATTAATCCAGGCTTTGGGCAATTGTAAAGCATCCAGACGTACATTTCGAGCCATAGAGTCCAGGAGGTTTTTAGTGGCTCCCGTCTCCGCAAAGCTACCAGGGGCAGAAATAAGGAAGGCATGAAGGTTCTCAGGTGTCCGATCACTTAGCACTGCCAAGTACAGCCTCACCACCTCCTGATTAACGTAGCCAGGAGCCAGCCTAGCATAGAAGACGCGGAGGTTCTGGTAATGTGGCACATTGCTCTCACCTACCATTAGCTGCCCGGAGAGCATAAAACCTTCTCGCGAGCGATCAAGGATCTCAAAATAAAGCAGCAGTTTCTCAAGGCTAGTGCAGCACGGAACAACACCATACGACGGCGTGTAAAGGGTTTGCTTCAATTCCGAGACGCGGCTAAGAGTGGCTTTACACTCGCTGCTTAGCTGACTGGCATCGAAACCCGGATTTACATCTATCGCCAGGGAGCGCAGGTGCTGGAGCGTGGACAGCATCTTTGAGAGACGGAGGGAGGTGACGTGGCACCCAGATAAGTTCAGTTTTACCAGGTTCTTGCATCGTGTTACGTGATCAATAGTGGAGCTGGGCAGCCAATAGCACCCAGCCATGTTCAGGTGGTAAATCTCTTTTCCGATATCCCTCATCAGTTGCTTCACTTTGTCTTTGTTTACCTGTACTCAAACAAAACCACATTCAATGAGATATACAGCAATGGCGCGTATTGACTCAGTTTCCCATCTGACACCAGGGATAAGAGTGGTTAGCACTTAGATTATGTGGCTCATCCAAAGATTTTGGGACGCTAGCACAGTCTAAGAATTATTACGCTGCTGGTAGCTGGCTTAGTCTGCCATGCTTTGGACTCTTAAGATTACACTTCCTTTAGCTTCTCAGTCTGTGCAGTTCTGCATTACTGACTGTGAGGCCCAATCTGTTCAGCAACCGATAGGGGACTGGAGGACCATCTCCATTTTCTAACAGCAAAGCTATTTGAGCAAACTAGCTATCTACCGAAACTAAAATTGAAAGAAGAACATTTCCATTCTCCTTCATCCAGTCTCCTCTTTTGGAAATGAGTAAGAGAGGCTTCCCCTTGCCTGCACTTGGTGATACGGTCCTCATAAAACATATCACCCTTCGTTCACAAGCTTTATTTTTGTTATAACACATATACAATTTCTGCCTTAGCTGACTGCATGCCTAACAGCGATATGCATAAGATATTTCTTTTTCCCAACAACATGGAGAATGTATTTTGAGGAAACGGTAACTTTACACAGCCACAGCTACAAATGGAAAGTCACATTTACTTTCATTCTAGTTTCCAGAAACAGAGAGAAGGTAGTTTTCACTGACAGTATTTTATATAACTAAGGGAGCACAGAGCTGTTCTAACAAAGCATTCTGGAAAACAAATGCTTTTATAAAACAGTTTATTGTTTATTTGATTTCAGAGTTCAAGAGCAGTTCATTTATGCAGACACATTGGAAAGTTCTACTTCTTGGCATATTTTCATCAGTCATATTTGTCTTCATAGCTAACAGAAGCAGCAAGCTACTCTCCCCACCTTATAGTCTTTCTGAAGTAAAACTGTATGTGTAAGACTCTTGTCAAGGCAAAGCGTCGCGAGCTTCCTGCAGGTTCTCCTGACGTTCAAGACAAGGTCTGTGCAAGGGACGTAGCTGAGGATATGCAGAAGGATCTCATCTGAGAACTCCATCAAGTTGACGCCATTACTTTCCTCCTCGCTCTCCCCACTTAAGGTCTCCTGGGGAAGGGGGGGAAGAAAAAAAGGAAAAGAAAAAAAGGAAAAAAGCTACTAGCTCCAAAACTTCAGCAAAGCTTGTGAGAAAACAGATGACGTGAGTCTTATAAAGATTTATAAAGTGAGACAAAACAGAAACACCTGAATCTTTAAGTACTTCCATCTGCATGAAGAAGCCAAAAGCTTTCCCTCGGAAGATAATACGGAGGTAGGACAAACCTTCACACAAAGCCACAGCACCTCCACTCGCTCTTTCACTGCTGTTGGCTACTTTAGAACGAGAAAAATGTTTACATTCATTCCACTTTTGCCACTTACTTTGCAGTTAGAAAAGCGACTGCCCCCAATTCTTTTCTAAACGTAACGCAGCAGTCTCTTTCAACATCTTCCCTCTACGTGCCATTTCAATAACCTTAAGAGTTATACAGCCATATATATATATATACACACACACACAAAACTGCAGTCCAGCAGATGACCCATAGCTCTTCTGCAACGCGCTTAAACCCTGAACACATGAAACCACAGGGCTGACACCCAGGAGACGCGGGAGGCCCTGTGCTCCCCTCCTGTGGCCATGGGGTGACAAGAGGCACCCAAACCCGCCGGGACCCCCTGATAAGCAGGCAGGGACGGGACATGGCCCCCAGCCCACCCCACCGTGACAATGACAGTTTGGGGGGGGGGCTGCTGGGACTTTAGCACCATCTTTACAAAGGCTCAAATCAGCCTCAATGCCATGGCACCCCCTAAAGGGAAGGGGGGAGCTGGTCCCACCTCGCAGCCCCTGTGAACCCCCCACACAGAGGCATCTCAGAGGCGGGCGACTTGGGCGGCCGTACCCAGCCCCGTTAGGCGGCGGCAGGCCCGCCCCGAGAACCGGTTCCCCGGGCCGAGCCCCGCGGGGAGAAGGGCCGCCAGCACCTGCCGGCCCCGCCGCCGCCATCTGAGCCCCCTCAGCGCCCGCCGGGGCCGGCTCCAGCCCTTCTCGCTTCGCCCCCATCCCTGAAGGGGCCCGGCTCCCCCCGGCCCCGGGACACGGCGGCGGAGGACGAGCCCCGGTTAACGGCCCTCCGAGGTGCCGAGGGGAGCGGAGGGCGGGAAGAACCCCCCGCCCGGCCCCGGCTCACCTCTCCACAGCGCAACATGGCGGCGGCCGCGCGGTCCCACCGCCGCCGCCGCCGCCGCCTCCCCTGAGACCCGCTCAAACCGGCCGCTTCCCGGCCTGGCTCCTCGCCGGCCCGGCCGCCGCACGGTTCTTCCGGCGCTGCCATGACCCGGCTTCCGCGGCTCGCCACACCCCCGCCGTCCCAGCGGCCGCACCGCGCCGCCATCTTGAGCGTGGCCCGGCGGGCAAGGCCGCCGCTCGGCGCCATCTTGAGAGCGGCGGCGCCATGATGGGAGTGGCGGGCCCATGTTGGGCCGCCCGCCGCCGTTGTGCCGTACCCTCGCGGTGCCGCCGCCGCTGGGGCCGGCAGCTCTCTTCCCCGAGCGGGTGCGAAGGCGGAATCAGGCTTGTTCGGAGGGCCTGGCTCCCCTGCCTCTGCCCCGAGGCCGCTGGTGCTGAGGCATCAGAGGCAGCAGCAGCCAGGCAAGTGGCCACTCGGCCTCCTCCGCCCTCGGTGGCTGCCAGCCACGGGCCCTCTGCCACCCCGGCAGCTGACTCATGCCGGGCCCTATGTCCTGCAAAGCCCTGAGTCAGCTCCGAAAATGTAAATCCACCCTGCAAGGATTTACAGCCTGCGAGGTGACTGGGGGGGCGACGGTGGGGCTGGGGGACACCGCCATGGGGCTGTTGTGCAGCCCCCAGGGCCCTGGCTGCATTAACACCCCGGTTTTCCAGGGAGCAGCAAAGCATTTGGGAGAACGATCCTCTCCCCGTTCATGCTGTGGGCTGGAAGAAGCCAGGGCATGGAAGACAGGACACCCATGAGCCCTGAAGGGGTTGGTGCTGACAAAGTGGCTGTGCTACCACCCCCTTCCTCCCAGGAAAACCCTAAATATAAACCCATCAGCTTCAGGTTCGCTGGTCATTCACGCAACGAGCGTCAATCTGGGCTCTAACGAGGTGAAATACTCTAGTTTTGGCTGCAGGTGTGAGATAGGATCCTTCGCTGATGCACAGAGGGCCATGCAGAAATCACCCAGGGCTGCTGTGAGCGCAGCCATTGCGCACGGCAAGGGGAGCAGCTGGCTCAGCACTGCTACGATTAGCTCCTCATCCCAAATCTCAAGTACAGACAGGACCGAGCACTGGAATTTCCAGTTACGTGTATGCTTCGGGAATTTTGTTCGTAGAAAATGTGTTTTAAAGATGACCCACAAAGGAAGATGAATAGGTTACTGTTTTCTCCCTGCTCGATTGCTGCCATTTAAGGCCATGAATTAGATTCGGGGTAGGTTGGGGTTTTCACTTAGAAATACCAAGTGCCTCAAGTCTTGATTACCTATTTTGCTTCTAGGCCTGTGAGAAGGCTCTGGAGTTGAAAACAAAAACCCCTCTTAGCCCTTAAATGAGGGAGAGCCTCAGTAAGAGGATCTGTACCTGCTTTGTCATGTGTTTCACTTAAATAGAAGGTAATGACAAATTAAATCTGGAGGCCCTTCAGCCAAGACCAACTCGTTTGACATCTGGGAAAAATACCAACCTACCCCACTTGCAGTCGTCAGGGAAAGCAGAGACCAGGGTGGAGGAGACCTGCATTTCCAATGCAAATGGTAAATAAAATCATCAGCAAGGCCCGTAAGCAGAGTGAAGCCCTGCCCAGAGAGCCAGATCGGCTGGAGCAGCCTGCGTTTGGACTAGCCATGGGTTCCCTCCAGCCCCGGGGGCGTACATGGACCAGATACCAGTTGACAACCCTGAATAAGAGCTGGGAGCAGAGATAGGTATAAGAACCTCCCGAGGAGAAACCAGGCTCGCAGCAGTTTGTAAGCACTTGGACTCCTGATCCACCAAATAAATGAGCAATGTGGCGGTGTAGATAAGATACGGAGGTTGAGTACAAGGCAGCAGCAGGACATCAGATGAGTGTTAAAAGAGGAAGGAAATGAACAGCTACACTGAACTCTGGCATTTCTCTCGACGGTCGCTGGGAGGTGGCCAGCCGGAGAGAGGAGAAGCCCTCCCTGCTGCGCCTTGCTTCAGGAACGCTCTCCTCAGTGCGGGCACTTAGGAGCCTTCTGGGAAGATGGGTTCAGTTCAGGGCTGGGCCATCTCAGGGCAGACTTTGTTCATCTTATGACTAATAGACAATTTCCTTAGCCCAAAGAAGGCATGCACATACCATGCTGTCCCAGTCCAGGAGGGCAAACAAACAAATTAGTGCTAGTATCAAGGTATTTTGCCCTGTGTACAAAAAAGTCTCCTAACTGTTCAAGGCCAGACTGACCTGGTGATTTTTTATTTTTCTTTCTGAAAGTCTTGGGTCATCTCTCTCTGATTCTTTTTAAGACCGGTGCAGTCTGCACATCTCATATTTTTGTCGACATGACTAAAGCCCAGCTGGACTACAGCGGCCAGAGCACTTGGTGAGCTTGGGTGAACAGCTAGCTCCAGTGCTGTAGGTGATTTTCAGTACTTGATATGGTTTAGTACAGTAAGACCTGCTAAAGTAGATTACAGATGGGTATAATACAAGTCAGGGCAGGCTCCAGGTCAGCAATCCCTCTGCAAAGACCAGCTTCAAAGACGGGACTCCTACTGCCCCAAGCACAACTGACTCCCACAGTCCCATCCATGAACTGGTACCTCGGAAAGCCCATTTTCTGAAGCTGACGCTTTGCACCCTGAGAGGGGACTTCTGCAAGGACACCAGTTTTGGTTGAATGCTCTGGGATTTCCCAGGACTTTTGCGTGGAGCCAGCTGGCACCTCTCCTGAAGCAGCACACGCTCGCTAACGAGAGAACAGGACCCCCCCCGCCGCATCCGGGGACCGTTTGTGGTCAACACTCCCTGACACGGCTAAGAGACAATGAGGCCCTTCAGGGCTAAATCCCGAGAGCCGCTACCGTCTCCTTTGCCAAGGACATCACTAATTCCTGGCGGTGGCTTGATTCCATAAGCGGCTCAGCGAGGTGACTTTCCAGGTCACCAGCTAATTGCAGGTGAAGTGCCAGTGACTGTCTCCAGCAGGAGCGAAAGTTGGGACCGCTCGAGGAAGAAAGGGCGTAAAATGTGTTTGCTCAGCTCCCTTTAGCTGAGCCAGCTCCCCCCCCCGGGCAGCTAAAGGGAGGTGAGAAAGGGCTGGGTGGCTTGCAAGGATCTATGGCTGAGTCCTGCCATCTCCGCAGCCTGAGAAATCCTGGATCATCACCGATGCTGAGCCAGATGGGGGGGAACATGCTCAGCCTGGGCCATGGGTGGCAGTTTTAAACCTTCTGGTCCCCCCACAACCCCTGGCTATCTGTGGGCTGGAGAGAAGGAGGGGGTGGTAGCCAGGGGACTGCTTATTCCCTACACATCTCCTTTGAGTCTTGCCCATTGCTGGTGGCTCCAAGAGCCAGGAGATGGCTTCCTGTGACAGGCCCCTCGGCATTTCCCCACCTCTGTGAAACAGCAAGGGGCGAACTCAGCCCTCCAAAACGCAATGATGGAGAAACTGCGGTTAAGAAAAAAAAATCCCCCCTCTTCCAGCGCCTGGCGTTCCTGAGAGGAAACCACCCTGGGCTCCCCCCTGCTCGCTGGAGTCGGGAGCAGTGAGTAATGCTCGCAGGCTTCCCTGCCCGGCACCACATTCTTTTCTCCAGCATGTAATGGCCCAGAGGAGGAATAAACCGAGCCTTGCTGGAGCAGTCTGCAGAGTAGCTGTGCACACCACGGCCTCGCGCTTGAGAGGCGTCGGGAAGGGTTGTGAAAGACTCAGCTTTATTTTACTGGGAGGCTGGTTGCCTGGAACAAGTGAAATAGGAAGAAAGGAGAAAAAACACCCTGCAAACCGTCGACTAACAGAAAGCCTCAGCTGCTGCGCTCTGGAGCGTGAAAATCAGCCCAGCTCCCCTGTGCCCACACCTCTGCCCACCTGAGCTGCTCTCAGTCCCCAGCATCTTGCTGCTCTGTGGTTTCTCCCTCACCACCACCATCATCTCTTCTGGTGTTTTGTGTCTCAACGCATTTTTCCACAGCAATCAGTGACTATTTTGGGGACGGCTGAAGAAAGGCGCCCCATTTCCCTACCGCCAGCATCTCTTCTTGCCTCCTGGCCTTTTTCCTGCCCCGCTCCCACCAGCTCCCTCCTCAGAAGCTGCCATTGCCTCCCCCTCACCCCACTTCCCCAACACCTCAGGTTATAAACCCAGTTTGGGCCTTGCTCCGACCTGTTTCACCTCCCCTGTTGCAAACTGGTGCTTCCAGTAACTCGTCTGCCCAGCCCAGCGTCTGCACCTACAGCCCTGCCAGGCTCCCACTGCACTCGGGGCAGCCGGGAGGGACGCTGGGGAGATGAAGGGCAGAAACCAGCAGGTCCACCCTGAATACAGCAGGATGCCAGAACGGGATCAGGCCAGGCAGAGGATTAAAGAGCCAATGGAGCCTGTTCCCTGCCTTTCATCTGCTGCGAGCATGACACAATCTCAGCCATTAGCTCTTCAAAGACAGGCAGGTTGGAGCAGCCTCGGGAAGCCAGCGCGCCTGTGAGCGAAGCTCCAAGGTCTGGCCTGCATGAGCCAGCAATGTGCAGTGTCACCTGGTTTTGCTCTCCCTGGTCCCTGACCTGGCAGCCTTGGTCTCCTCTGGTCTCCTCTTGTCTCCTTCCTTCCACAGCAGTGGCTCCAGGCTTTGCTGTGCCCAACAGGTTCTCAGCTCCCAGCACAGCCTTGCGAGGGTCCCCGCTGTGGTTGCCAGTTTCACAAAACTGGAGAATTTGATCTGTCAAAGAAGGCTGAAGCTTCGCGGAAGGTTCAGAAGCCCACAGGACAGGGACAGAGCCAAGAAGCCATGCAAAGCTCCTTCCTGGCAGAGGCTGGAAGCAGGTACCTGCACTGCCCACAGCCACTCCTGGAGCTGTAGGTGTCCCTCAGCCTGCCAGAGCTTCCTCCGTCCCCACACCCTTTTCCCAGCCCCACCTCCTGTAACAGCCCGGTGGCCCTGCTCTCTCAAGTCCATTTCTTCCCCATTCACAGACAACTTTCTCTTGCTTTCACCTGAAAACTGCTCCACCCAGCAGTGTGCCAGAGCACAAGTCTCCCAGCCTGATCCCAAGCTCTTTCCAGGGGAAACCAGGACAGACAAGCTCAGGCACCCGGTGCACAGGCAAGAGGGGACACTGCCCCACAGGCCATGGAGGAGGGCTGCGGATTAGCCAGAGAAGCCTTGGTTAAGGGAGAAACCAGCTGCTTCAGCATGTTTGTGGCACCACCACCCCCCACTTGCCTTTTTGAGGCCAAAATTGGTCATGCTGCACTGCTACGGAGAGACTCACGCACAGCACCACTTCAGAAGGCGCTGTTGGATCCACACTAAGCCCAGCTTCTCCAGCAGCTCCCTGCTGCTCACACCAGCAGTATCTGGAGAGCTCCAGCCTTGGAGAGCTGCAGGTTTGGCAGGCCCAGCTCTTCCCTGCAGTATCGCCAGGAGCCATCTGGCTTGTGCACCAGACAGCCCACAGCACCAGCCCCAGCCAGATAGCTGAGTCCCACAGCCTGGCAAGGCTAGATCTGAGCAGGTGTAACTGTCAAGAAGTGGCATAGAGGAAAGAAAATGAACAATCAACACCAGTCAAGCCTCTATGGTGTGCACTTTTATTTGAACTGGTCTTAAGTCAGTGTACAGGTAGCCCCTCCCTCCCCCACATACTGGCACCGCTTCTCCTAGACCCTGCGGGGGGCTGTAAAGCCTTCATTCACATCTATCACCGGGGAACACAGCCCGCTTGCTTGACAAATCGAAGAGAAAAAGGATCAAGTGTGTTTTGTTTTTAAGGCGGAAAGATACAAAAAGACACTTGTTGGGTTACATAATTTACAGACAAGCAATTTTAACCTAACACCAGAAACTGGCATCGGCTCCCTCCGAGCTGGGCTGCTGCCTTCACAGAGGCGAGTAACTTCCTGTAACAATGCATTATAACAATATTTGGAATGACTATTAAAAAAAGAAACAAATGTACAATCAAAGTCCTCAGATGCATTGTAGAACTTTGGGGGCGTTCGCTCCAACACGTTTCA
Organism: Chionis minor; assembly: GCA_013398295.1. Taxonomy (NCBI): domain Eukaryota; kingdom Metazoa; phylum Chordata; class Aves; order Charadriiformes; family Chionidae; genus Chionis; species Chionis minor. The sequence goes on from VZSF01008789.1 coordinate 62,666, forward strand.
TTTTAAGACTGCTGCTGACACCTTCACCGTTCCAGTTTTTTAATCCTGAGTCAAGCGCCAAAAAAAAAACAAATAAAGCCATGCCAATCTCTTCTTGTTTTATGCGCATTTATGGGTTTCATTTCATCACAAGGGCGTGGGTGTTGGTAACAGTCCGGTTTAGAAGCATTTGCGGTGGACAATGGAGGGTCCGGATTCATCATACTCCTGCTTGCTGATCCACATCTGCTGGAAGGTGGACAGGGAGGCCAGGATGGAGCCTCCGATCCAGACAGAGTACTTGCGCTCAGGTGGGGCAATGATCTGCAGGGAAGGGAGAGGAATCGGTCAGGCACACAGCGTCATACTACACTCGCTGCCCACGCAGGGCTCTGCGAGACAGAGCTGCCCAGTTCCCTTATCTAGCCTTGGCCAAGATACCGTCAAGTTCAAAAACAGGCTTAAGACACAACCTCACACACCCACCTCCCTCCTCCCCACTTTGCAGCCAGTATTTACCCTAATCCCATTATTCACATGGTTGGGTGGCTGCCACCTTGTCCAGAGCAAGGCCTCTAAGGCTGCAGCAGACAAAAATACGGGCTCTAACTTCTTAAGCAAGAGTTCAGCTTACCCTCCTCCACCCACTCTGCATTTCAGCATTAACAGGGCTGCCAAGAGCTTCCCCTGACTCCATCCTACCTTGATTTTCATTGTGCTGGGTGCCAGGGCTGTGATCTCCTTCTGCATCCTGTCAGCAATGCCAGGGTACATTGTGGTACCACCAGACAGCACTGTGTTGGCATACAGGTCCTTACGGATATCCACATCGCACTTCATGATGGAGTTGAAGGTAGTTTCATGGATACCACAGGACTCCATACCTGTGAGGAAGAAGCAAGTCTCAAGTCAGCACAGCCTCAGACACAGCCAAGGAAGCCTGAGGAGCTACTATGGGCAACCAAGAGCAGGTAGGCACTACAAAGCCATGGCTCCGACAGGCTCGGCCTCCCTTCTACTGTCCCAAGCCCCTCAAACAGCTTTACAGGCTGTGGGGAAAGTAAAGCTACTGGTAGGACAGGACAGACCTCGCTATGGACCAGCAGCAGTACTGCAAGAAGTGGCTGCCGCTGTCTCTAGGTCACCCTTAACAGAAAGGAACACTACAGGGGAGCACAGGGTCCTGGAAGAGTTGGACTTACCCAAGAAAGATGGCTGGAAGAGGGCCTCAGGGCACCTGAACCTCTCATTGCCAATGGTGATGACCTGACCATCAGGGAGTTCATAGCTCTTCTCCAGGGAAGAGCTAGAGGCAGCTGTGGCCATCTCCTGCTCAAAATCCAGGGCAACATAGCACAGCTTCTCCTTGATGTCACGCACAATTTCTCTCTCAGCTGTGGTGGTGAAGCTGTAGCCTCTCTCTGTCAGGATCTTCATGAGGTAGTCCGTCAGGTCACGGCCAGCCAGATCCAGACGGAGGATGGCATGGGGGAGGGCATAGCCTTCGTAGATGGGCACAGTGTGGGTAACACCATCACCAGAGTCCATCACAATACCAGTGGTACGACCAGAGGCGTACAGGGACAACACAGCCTGGATGGCTACATACATGGCTGGGGTGTTGAAGGTCTCAAACATGATCTAGGGAGAGAAAAAAAGGGGGTTGAGTCAACAGTAGAAACCAGGGTTCTCACTACAGGTCTACACCAAGTCCATGCAAGTGGTTTTACTTCTGTCCCTAGATAAGAGAACTTCTCTCTGCTCCCCCTCAAAGTCCATGCTCATCTCTCCTGGTCTCCACCCACACCTGCCAGGTGAGAGCCCGAGCAGGGACACCACCACCACCACAGACCCCTCCACATGTCACAGCAAGGAATACAACAAATGCCAAGTAAACTACAGTATAGTCACTCAAGGCTGGTAAATGGATTAGTGTGGCTAGTCAGAAACAGCAGTTAGACAAGTTGCTAGTTCAGTCTCAGAGAAAGCCAGCTTAGAAGAGCAAACAAAACCTGTCAAGGTCCAGCAAAGAGGAGACTCAGGTCAGGAAAGGAAAACCCTGTAAAGATGGCAAAAAGGGAGAATAGTGGTGAAGGAGGCGAGAGGACAACATGGAAGAGGACAGCTGGCCTGCAGCAACATCTGCTGTAGCTCCGAGCTCTGGAGCTTTACACACCTGTGTCATCTTCTCTCTGTTGGCTTTGGGGTTCAGGGGAGCCTCTGTGAGCAGCACAGGGTGCTCCTCAGGGGCTACTCTCAGCTCGTTGTAGAAGGTGTGGTGCCAGATCTTCTCCATGTCATCCCAGTTGGTGACAATACCGTGTTCGATGGGGTACTTCAGGGTCAGGATCCCTCTTTTGCTCTGGGCTTCGTCACCAACATAGCTGTCTTTCTGGCCCATACCAACCATCACACCCTGCACAACAAAGAACAAGCGGTAAGCACAGGTGAAGGGCAAGCCCCACTGGGTGGCATAGCCTCCTATCCCCCCCACAAAGATGAGTCTCTAATTACTGTCCCCACTATCAATAAGTTCATTCTACCAACTGCTCCAGCATAAAAGCTCTGCAGGAGGCTGCACTCCCCACCGGCTGCACTGCAGCGCAGAAGCCTCTTGTGTCATAACGCCGAATAGGGCTTCTTCCTGAAGCTCCATGCCTCATGGGGAACCCTCCCCACCCCAAACTCCTCCCTTTTTGCCCGCTAACGGGCACCGCAGCCACCTACCTGATGTCTGGGGCGACCCACGATGGATGGGAAGACAGCACGGGGCGCGTCGTCCCCGGCGAAACCGGCCTTGCACATACCGGAACCATTGTCAACAACGAGCGCGGCGATATCGTCATCCATGGCTGACTGCGGGGAGGAGAGAGAAGGGGGGGGGGGGGGGACGACACACACCGGCCATGAGCATCCCCAGGTCACACACACCGGGCGGGAAGGGCCGGCCGCGCCGCCGGGGCCCCTTCCCCACCCATTTCCTTCCCGCCGGCGCGGCACCGCTGCGCCCGCCGCCCGCTAGAGGGGGCGGCGCCTTCCCCATTCACCGATTTGGGACAAAGGAAGTGCCCGCCGCCCAGCGCCGCGTTATTACCATAAAAGGCAATGGATGGAGGGAGCGCGCGCGCCGCGCCTCTCCCGCTTT
>VZSF01008796.1:0-87696 GCA_013398295.1 Chionis minor
CATTCTATGATTCTATGAATGAGGCATTCTTGTTCAAGTGCAGAAAATTCAGCCATATTTGTGTGGTAAGGTCCTGAACAGAAGCAGGGCTGAAAATTGATGCATTTGTATTTAGGACTGATACTCAATCATAGAAAGCTCTAGTCTCCTTATATAGAAGGCTAAATATTATAGGCTGTCTTAAGTATAGCCAATGTTTTGTTGTTTAGGGTTTTTTTTTTTTGTTTGGTTTTTTTTCCACTTTAATAACTGCAATTGAATAATTGTGTAAAACAAAACATTGCTATGTTAGAGAAATGACACATAAAAAAGATACAGTAACAGTATGATGCACTAGTTGACAAAGCATATTTGTAAAACAATCATCCAACTCGTATCTAGGGAAGACAAGGAAATATGGTACAGGTTTCAGAGGTGTTTTGCCCGACTGTAGACTGGACAGTCAAGACCAAATTCGTTTCCAAGTGGACATATTCTATACTGTCTCATAGCGCTGTACTCTGCAAATGAGTACAATCAAATCACAGAGCAGTTCCAGGAATAGTGCCAGCCTTTTATGCAGAGGTGTATCAGCCAATCTTTCAGTCTCACAGCACAGGCATTCAGTTTACATATTTCATGACCTAATAGGAGTCAGATTGTTCATGTATTTGTCAGTCTGAAAATAAGTCAATGTATGGGAGTAAAAGAAAGAAAATGCCCCAAAGAGATATAGGTGAAAAATTAATAAAGAGGGCAGGAAATTCAAGGCAGGACCAAGTTTAAATTAAGTTTTAAGTTTTCAAATATTTGTTTGTAAAAATAACTGTGTTGTTGTGTTTTGGTGGTTTGGGCTTTTTTTTTGGTTGGTTTTGGGTGCTGTTTTTTTTAGGGGGGGGACATGGAGGGGCAGGGGACACACGACTTGTTTGGTTTGGGATTTGTTTATTTGTTTTTTAAATGCAAGTACTCTATTCATGCAATACTGTTTGCATTTTCTTTATATATAATAAACTACAAAAATCTACATTTCCCCCACCCCCCCACCCCCCCCCCCAACGGTTCTCTGNCCATGCCACAAAGGTTTCTCTGCTTTGATATCGCTTCCAACGTTATGCCTTAGCAGTCAAAGAAGAATTACCTGTGAAACTACTAAACACACTCCTAAAAACCAATTAAATGTTTTGGTAACAGACTTGATGGAATAACAGCCCTGATCGCATGGACCACAGCTTATGAGCTCTAAAGGTAGCAAAAGTCCATGTGTATTTGTGATACATCAAGATATAAACAGAGTTATCAGCACAAAATCTAAGGTCAAGAAGCACTACTCAAACTCAAGTTTTGGAAGACGTGTAGGAAAATACCTATAAGCCTTGCTCACAATCTCATGTGGGAAAATCTTTAGCACATTGTTATGGTTTGAGAAAACCCATAACAATTTATTGTCACTTAGACAATTATTCTCTCACCCGATGACCCCTCCCCACCCAGGAAGGGGAATCGGGAAGAAAACAAGAAAACCCAGGGGTTGAAAGATAAACAGATTTAATAGGACAGAACTGGATAATTAACAGTACTAACACAAAGGAACCCATATTGATCCCGATACCCGAATATACAGTACAAGGATTATACTCAGCCAACTATATCAGTTGGAAGCTGTGCACTCCCAGCAGTGGACAGTAAATGTCGGACACTGCGAGCGCTACAGCTTCAGGAGGAAGGGAAGGGCTCAGGGATCCAGCAACGGGGCAAGAAGCCCTCTGGATCGCCATCATCAAGGGAGAGCCATCAAGGGAAAAGAGCATGAGCAAGCGGGAGAACGCAAGCATGGGGAGAGCCCCCTCGCAGCAGACTTTCTAATTTATATTGAATGTGACATTCATGGTATGAAACAATCCTGTTGGCCAGCTTGGGTCAAGTGCCCGGGTCTCGCTCCTCCTCATCCCTGCACCTGGCGAGCTCGAAAACACTGAGACCTTGAAACCCACACACCATAGCTGGCTATATAGTAAATATCTTCACTAATTCAGACACCAGAGTCTTACACAAGTACAGCTTTCCCAAGCATTAGGAAAGAAATTAGTCCTTTGTCGCTCACGCCAGGACACACATTAAAACTTTAAGGCCAAAACAAGTCATGCATCAGCACAGATTCAGCTGGAATCAACAGGTATCAAATCAGTACTTCATTATTCTCCATTTAAGACACTTGAGATTCTCCCCTAATGGCCAAATACTTCAACAGTCACCTATAGTATAGGCTATTTTTTAACTTTCTGCCAGAAGTCATTACTGAAATGAAGAAAGGGGGACACCTAGGGTCGTGTTTAATGAAGGACAACAAACAGAAAAGGTGGTTCTGGCTGAATACTGAAATTGATGGGAAACAAAACCATAAAACTAATGAAAGGATTGTCTATAGCCGATTCATCCATACTGTCTGGATGTTAATTACTACCTCTTTCATCTAACAGTAGAAGTAAAATGATTAATACTTATTGCAATGTGTGGCCATAAAGCAGCCAAAGCAAACAGAGAACACGAGGTTTTTGTGCAAAAATGACAATCATCCTGCTACCAATGAAACAAAAATATTCCAGATCTGAGAACAAACTTTAAAACCTTTTACTCTTATGTGTCATGTAGCTGCATCTCTTGCATCAGGAAGCCCACAATGCAAAGAAACAAAGCACTATTAAGGTTAACAGAAACAAAGAACAGTCTTCCAAAAAATGAAAATTCCACAAGGGGAAACTATATATTGGTAGCACCGCTCCTGTTCCAAGATAAACACTGCAATCTACATTGATGTGCAACAATAACATACTCTGAGTACAATGTCTCAGTATATAAACAGTTACTTTTCCAGATGATGGATACACTGGTTTCATCCCAGCCACTGATTTCAGACAATACAGGCAGAAAATAAAATAATTATGTTTGCTCAATTCTTTATGGCGAGGGTGAAAAGTACACTGACGTTCTTTGCACTCACATTCGACTCATACAAACTATGCATTGATCCATGGACCAAATAAAGTACTGAAACAAACAAGAGAAAAAACCAGCAAAACTTGAACATGTAAATAGGTTAAAAATTTATCTGCTGTGGTATTTATTCTGCATATAAACTGCAACATCAGAATTAAGCTGTGAGTTCATAGGCAGAAAAATGAAAGGAAATAAAAGCCAGCTTTAGAAGCCATTTTCACATTTCTTAATTTTACCAGGAAAAGAGACACTTGAAATTAATATTTATCATGTTCCAAACCACTAATGAGAATGTGAGAATTACCACATTTCCATATTTTCTTAAATTATCATCCCATTAGCAGAGAACTGTCATTATTTACATTACAGAAGCAATAGCTTCCTAAAGTCCTTATTTGGGTCTGTGCTAGAATAATCCATCACTGGAGAACTCATATCCTGAAGAGAAATAAGAGGGGGACAGACACTCATTTCTGAAGTTCCCGATCTTGTAAAAACTTCACTTATTGCACCAGCCCTATTGAAAAAGAACAGGTCTACATTTGTGCATAAAATTAACCACTTCCCTAAATCTCTTCAGTGCTGAGGAGTCACATTCTGCGTTCACAATTTAATGGTTTGCATTAAGGCATAAGGAGAAGGAGCATGGAGCACAACTTGAAACAACCTGAGAGTGGAACAACAGATTCAAACTTAGAACAAACACAAAAGTTCTGAGTTAATAATTTAAATATTTAATCATCCTATTAGGACAAGGCAATGTTGGCATCATTTACTGTAAGTTATCCCAAGAGACAAGTATTCCCTAGAGCCTCTTTCAAAGCAAACTTCTAATGTCAGTTAATTATATGATATACAATACTGCAGAAGTGACATATTTTCCTTTGCTAGTTTTAGTTATACTAGGCAAGAAAATAAACCTTTGCAAATTCTGATTCCTTGGTTAACATGTAAAGTCTGTTTCAGTCTTTAAATAATGACAAAAACATCATCACTTTCAAAGTGATGGCTGCTAAAACCAGAAGGGCCTGAAATTCTCCTTCTTTCACGTAAATTTGTTATCTGGAAAAGAAAACTTGATGTATATTGAGATTTTTTTAAGTTTACCTATGCACTTATTCTTTTAAATTCTGTTGGCAGTTTTTTATTTCCCAAATTTTGGGGCTTTAATACCTTCTGAAAACATAGAAATACCACCAGCAGCTACAATATGGTTATTATGGTAGCGACATCCACAGAGATTTGATTACTGAGGCAGTGATATTAATATTTTGAAAGTACAGTGCAGAATAGATTTTTTTTCTAAATTATTTTGTCAAAAATGAAATTTTGCTTGAATTTACTTAGCACAAAGGACAGTAAGACCTGGGGGAAAAGGTAACTTACAAAAACTTGAGAAAGTACAGGTGAAAATAATGACTGAACCCTGTATGTTCATCATGTGATGAGAAAATATGCAAGTCTTTCTCTAGAATGCAGTCCTATTTAACATCTGTTAATTTAAACAAGGTGAGAGTCCATTGTAATGATTTTGAACATTTATGTTCCACGAAGGCAACTGCGAGCTGTAAAAAAGTTCCATAGTGAAAAGTTTGATAGCTACTAAACATAAAATGGTTGGTAAAGTCTTTTGATTCAAAACAAACAAGCTTTCAAAACATACCTCCGTAACTTTACAAAAACCCAAACCACAAAAAACAAACAAAAAACCATTATTAATCTCTTATTTCTCCTGTAAATTCATTCCAGACTGTCTAGGTTGCAAGAGATCAGACTGCAAATCCCTTCATCCCATCAATGTTCATATGAATAACTTCAAACACCATAGTTTAATTGCACAAACTAATTACTACACATGATCAAGTTCATACCCTAGACCAGTTACCAATTCTCACAAAAATTTCGCAAAAAGTGCTCTTAACATCACAAAAACTTTTCCACAAGACATCTGATATTTCAAACTAAATTTTTGTCATCATAATGACAACTGATCGATTATGAAATACTGGCAAGAACAATTGTTGTATTTTATTAACTTTTTAGTGATTAACTACTATTTTGCTAATCAGCGGAAACAAAAACAACTTTTAGAGCACTGTTATTGAAGAATTAATTCTAGCAATCACGACTGTTTCACTTCTAGATTCTTCATGCAGTTGCTTCATTTGTATGGATAAATGCTCAAAATCACTATCAGGAATATTCCATTACAAAGGTAAATTGCCTATTCTGACAACAAGAAATGATTATGCCCCAATTCTGCCAAAAAGCACTTGTTGTGCCTCCAAATGAAACCGGCACACAGCTCAGTCTTTCTGAAAGGATAAGTAAAAAATAGTTAAACTACCTATGAAAACTTTCTATCAACACATGTCCCTAGAAAAGCGTTTAGGGTGCAGGAATAATATATTTTCCACTCTGAAAGGTGGACAAGATTCAGCTCTTCAGGGAAAAATCATATAAATTAACATAACACCTTATAGTGCCATCTACTGCTAAAGCTACTAATTATTCTAATTTATATGCAATCATCAATGTTTTAATACAAAAAGCCTTGGGAAATATAACTCAAAAGTAAAGAAAGAGTTGGTATAGCATGGCTAATTATGTGATATAACACAAATTATTGCCAAATCAATAGCTACACGGATTAGACAAAATTAATCCGAGAAGGTAATTATCAAACTTGGATGAGCAGTTTAATCTTCTCCCCAACTCCCTTATTTTCTACTCCTGGTATTTAATTCTGAGAAATCACACATGTCTTATTGCATGTGTGTGTACACCGATCAAAGGCAATCCTTGGACACCAGGCTCTTTGCAGTAACAATGCTTGGGGTGAAAGTGTTGTAGTAGACCTGACTGTATTTCACCATTCTAAAAAGAGATATTTATGCTCTAGAATAAACAATATTCTCCCCCTTCTAGGACTCTGGTCTTAGAAACAATTTTGCAAATAAATATCTAAATTTCCGTAGCGCACCACAAGTCTTGGGGCAATTATTAGGTTTGTACTATGAAGCCCAGCATCTAGGGAACAGGAAGGATGAGTGCATGTAACACTCGCCAGAACCATGTCAGTCTCAAATGTAACAACATTATTAACAATTTTTTTATTGACCTCAAAATACAGAGCCAAGATTGGTGACCAGACACGTTAAGAAATAATGCACCTCCCAACAGTAGAACTGGACATTCTGTAGATGACACCACTACTAAATCAACATAGAACCATGAGAGATGAGAGCGGCAAGATACATTGAAACAACAAAGAAGCCATTTTTCAAAGATGCTATAAAATTGCCATCTTTTGATACTCACATTTCTGTTAAGACTATCATCCACTAGTTCTAACGCCTTGTTTAAGCACAAGTTGTAGCACAAGTGGAGGCATATCTCTAGCACTGTTACTAGACTTCATGCGTTTTCTGATGTCACGCCAACAGAAACCCTCCACATTAAAGTTTCCATCACATCTCTATAACCTTTAGGTACACATATTTAATTTGACCATTTAGAAAGAAACACAACTTACAAGTCCATTTCTGGGCTCTTTTGCCAGCAATGTTGCATGTGATGTCATCTGACTATCTTCATCCAGATTGCCACACAAAATTCTGAAATAAACAAAGAGCTCGTCTGTAACAATACAGTAGGGAATCTGCAAGTTCTTAGTGTTCTGCGTGTTTATCAAGAAAGTATATGCAACAGCAAAAGTAAGTGTCACTTACACAGTTCAGGTAAAGTGTAAAAGTGAAGCGAAGAGGAACCTTAACATTTTGAGTGTTTTCAACATCAAGATATACTTCTCAAATTAAGGAATCTTAAAATTTGAGTCATAAGCATATACCCTACATTGACTGGAATTTAGGGTCTGACAAAAATTCAGCTACAAAAACTGAACTAATCTGTATTCAAAGTATATTAATTTTCATACACGTTCAGTTGCCAGGCACTTGATTTGAGACTCATCATTCTCCCCGTAAGTACATTTTATTACCTCATTTAAAGGTTACAAAGATCACTTCCAAAATATATCAATTTCCTATTCACCTGGTCTACCTCAGCTACAAGAACTGTTTCTCCCCTGGAGCTGACAATAACTTTAAACACCTGATAACATCAGCATCATTTTTTCTGGCATGTTTTAGTGCTGCTACTTCTGACTATTTATGAATTTCATTATTGCCAAAGTGCAAATTATTAAATGAGTGATTACCATGTCAGACTGCAACTCTTGGCACATTTATATATTTAATTTACATGCTTCTTTTTATAGTTTTATAATTTTATTTATGGATATCTCCAGCACTGTGGCAGAAAACATAAAACAAAATAAAAGAAAGAGAGGCTACAATTGCTACTTTGATAAAAAGGGAGATAATTTCACAGCTTTATTATGGTTACAGAATGACAATTAATCCATCACTGGGTAATCTTAGCAGGTTTGGTTTTGGTGGAGTTTTAAATGTGTCTAATGCTCTGATGATTCATGCACCAGACTGACAGTATTGTAAGCACTAAACACTGTTTTGGATGCAATAATCACTTACGCTAAATATAATCTTCTCTCTCATCGAAAGGAAATGTTCATACCACTTATCTTCAGAAAATGGATATTTGCAGAGCTGGATTGTGACTTTGCAGTTTTTCAGCTGACCCCTTAGGATGGAATAACACTGAGTTGCACATTTTGTAACACAGTAATCAAGTATATCTTCCCTAACAGAACAATCCCACTGAAGACTTTGAACATCTCCCTGAATAAATCCAATAAGCACTCACATCTTCCCTGGTTCCAGTATTCATCACACATGAGCTTGGTGTCTGCCCAGGAAACTTTATAAAAACTTCACTGCTCTCAAGTATTAAAAAAAAAAGAAGAAACTTTTTTTTTTTTTTTAAGGTAATGTTACTGACTGGAGAGCATTAATTTGCCAAAAATTATATTCTTCTTATGAACAAAATAGCTGTGTTAACAACTCCAAGGAGAAACATTTCTGATTTTTACAGATGGTCATCAAAACTGGAGAGGTAGTAGCCCTGCAATAACCACTAAATTATTGATGAAATGGCTCACCTAAACAGTAGGAGAGCCACATTCAGATCCCAGCCCCGCTTAGCCTTGCATTCACCAGACAAGTTTCACTCCATGACCCGTTGGCTGCTTTGGGAATAGTCCCTCCCAATCTCGTCTACTGGACTGATTTGACTTTATATGAATAAATATTAATCTCAGCCGAGATGAACAGAGGTTTTCCATAGCCCACATGAGTACTATAACCACTGAGCTATAAAATCAGTGCCTCTCTGCTGCTCTCTAGCACAATAGATATTTAACTATTTAAACAGTAAATGAAAGATATTAAGACACAAAAGAGGAATCATCTCAGTATCCCTATAATTAGGTCTCTGAGAGCTGGAAGCTACTAATTTCTCTCTGCCAATGAAAGTTCTCTGTTCTGATACACAACAGTTCAGTATTTGAGTCTCAGACATGTTGTTAGATATCCTTATTACCAAAGTGAATAAACAGCAACTTGTATGTTCGCCACAATTTAAGAGACAAAAAACATGGAACACACAGAATGACATTGCTCATTTCTGCACTGCTCCCAACATACGTTAATCTTCTATCTGGTAGGTTATTATGGTTGCTTATTTCACTATGGCCCCTAGAAAAGGGCTCTGGTATCATCATCATGTTCCACAGGATATAAGAGAGCAATCAGCACCTAATGGTGATGGAGATCTGCAGTTTGCTCTTAGAGCAGCAGAACAAGTCTTCCAAAATAATAACTAAACTCTGGTCACACACAACATATCATTGACTATCCAAAACTGCAGGATACTCAATACCAAAGAAGATGCCATCCCTCCTCTCCCTGCTAACCTACATTCAAACTGGGCCTTCAGCTCTTGCAGCAAATACACTACACAAAGGAACTATGACAATAACCTACTCTCAAAAACACCTTCTACAGTTTAATTTCCCTGCAATGAATTTGATATATGCAATTGGAAAATAGTTTTCAGAAACAACTATTGCCTTTCTCGCCCTTGCGCTGATGTGGAATATATTTCTGTTTGTGGTGTTGCAATTTCTTTTTCTTTCAGACTGATAAAAATGCCATGAGATAAAAAGAACCAGGCTTTAAGCTTAGAATTACACAGTACTTAGTTGCAACGGAATGTGTACAGAACGACACACTCATTTATGCTTGCTCTCTTATGGCAGAGGATTCTTCATTTAGATATGCTGCATGAAAAATAGATCTTCTGCTCCTGGTAAAATTAAATGTTACTGATGCATGCATTTTTCCTGAAGTCTATTTTTGATAGACACATATTACATTGAATCATTTGGGATTTTATCAAGTTTTGCACAACCAAATGTTGACAATAGAAGGAACATATTAGATAAATATTTTTAGCCAAGACTAGACTTTGGGGGCAGAAATCACTCTGTCATTAAAATAATCCAGTTAACCTTGTACAGCTGCTCTAGCTCTTTAAAAATACAGCCTGCCTGATCTATTATACCAATCATAAGTGAATAAACCTATGGAGCAAACCTGATTTATTACTTCATGGCGACTGTCACATGACTATGCGCACTGACTGCACAGAATGGATATGAAAATAAAATCCGCATTTAACCTCGGAGAAGTCCATAAAGTTCGTTGACCTATTCCCACATACAGACATCAATTTGGAGTAGGCTCCTCCTCCTGCTTTTAACAGCTGGTCAAGCCTGATCTAAATTAAAGAGGGATTTGCAAGACAGAAGAATTCTCTATATACAGTAAGGAATGTGAAGGCCATACCAATGCTTTCACCTAAATAGCAACATCAATCCAGAAGAGCCACCTACAGATTTAAATAAGTGGATATAATGGAAACAATGTTATTTTTCTGAAACACACATATCTTGACTTAATGAGCACCTGTCTCCACATATACATCACCACTAACTGTCCACACATGAACCAAAATCTGGAACTAAGTTTATCATTATACATATTTATTAATGCAATGGAAGAACGTACAAGTAAAATAATTGTCCACTGCAGCTGCCAGAAGTCCAGTTGACTTATGTTGTGTAAGCAATTTAGTTTCTGTACAAAAAACTGAATATGAAAACAGTAAGTCTAGTAGCTACCCCTCATAACGCAGCCTGATTGTACAAGCTTTCAGTTACAAGGAGGCTCAACTTTCAGCAGAAATCTTGAATGGCGTAAGCCACAAAATTCTGCGGTCAGTAAAATGCCTTAAAAGCGTTTCTTCTCAACTCTGATCCCAAAATATATATGCACTATATAAATACCATGTACGCAAAGATGGCAGACTATTTAATAAGAACGGGAGCAGCCCAATTAATTTAAAAAGATGAGGATGGGGAAATAGACAACTTTACAGAAAGGTTACAAAGCAAACCATTTCCAGAGACAATACGTATTTCCTGTAACAAGTAAACAGAATTCTCATGACTGCCAGGAAATGTATTTTCAGAGACATGCCAAAATCAGACCCCACCTAACTTACATATTTTACATGGTCTTATGAAATAAAATCTTTAGAACTGAGACCAAACCTCTTAAAATTTGCAAGTGAATTCATTGCTTGTTCTGCCCCGAGACATAAACCCCCTCCGTCTTGTTATCACAGAACATGTACATTGTTCCACTCCAGTGAGATACAGACTAAGTGGAATCCAGCCCATCACTACCAAAAAGAAATGATAGGCCACAAAACCACTCCAATAGTTAGAAATTCATTTGTGTCATTACTATTCACACATGCAACAAAGTAGTTAAAAAAATGAAATTGAAATGTAAAGTGCCAGAGAACAGTAGCCCAAACAGCTTTAGCTTCTGTGACAATTATAATGCAGGCAATCCATGCAAGCGCTGCCTTTGGCAATGTTACAGAGAAACTCTTTTAAAGTGTTAAATGGCTTAAGAGACAGGAGACAGCAGAGACAGGAGGCACTAGAAAGCAAGAGTGTGTTCCTCATACCAATAGCGTCAGTTCCATCTGACAAACAACACTGCATGAGTTCACCCACATGACAATTTGCAGCTCAGCAAAAGGCAGCTTGCATAAATAGGAATAACTATAGCTTATTTGGGCACGGAGGCAATGCATATTTAGCTACCAGCATTTTAAAGTAACTCAATTTTTATTTTACTTAGGTTAACTCTCAGCATGTTAAGAACCTTGTTCAAAGCAGTATCTGCAAGACGAAAAAATACGGCATCTTTACTAGCTGTCTTCCACCTGAAATGTGCCCCATTCATGGCTCTGCCCTTTACTACATATAGAGTACAGAAGCACAGTATCTGCTCACATAAAAGTAGTGTTGTAGAAAAACAGCTTGAAACTAGTCTCTCTGTTCCTATATAAGATTTTTTTTGGTAGGTGAAGGTGGTGGGGTTTAATAGGTGTAAGATTCCCTCTACCCCAGGAAAACTTTTTTTTTCCTCTCCAGTTTCACTGCTGTATAAACATGCTATTTTCTGTTTATTTTTACTGCTTTTTTTCCATTGGGAATCATATGAATTCTTCATAAGGAATATTTATTTTCAGAGGAAAATAAAAAAGTTACAAATTCTCTAAATTTTCAGTTGATTTTTTTTTGTACTGCCGTTATTTTCCCCCTGCAAAGTTACTAAATAAGAAAGAAGCAATTACACATTTTGTTTTGAAAACAAAGACATGACAGAAAAAAATAAAAAAGTAGAACAACTACTAAATGACTATTTTAACATTAAACGTTGAATTTAACTGAATGAGTTTGTTGCTGCTGCAGCCTTGATCACCTACCACAGCACAATAATTAGTGGGCAAGAGAAAAGATACAGTATGGAAAGACAGCAGGTAACTTGCTCTTTGAGGCAATAAGTTGATGTGCTGTGGAGGACAACCAGAACTATTAGTAGGAAGAAAGTGTACAACTAAAAGTAAGTTAGACAGGACTGGTAGCTTGCTGGTAAATATTTTAGGAGTATGGAAACAGCCCAAGCTGACACAATTATCCTCTTTGCTGCACATCAAGCACGTGTCTCCTAAAAAATACATTCACTTCCCAGTGGGGTCATTATCACTGATTGATGGAAGCAAGCTTTGCTTAAGGAAAGCAAATTGTAGAGATACACGAAGCAGCTATAACCATTCAGAGTAAGAGAAAGCTGACGACGCGATTTATTCCATTGTAATAAGGAATCCTAGGAAACCTCTTGTGGAATTTATTGAAAGGCAAAGTTACTTGCTGAACATTGTCTCTGACCCTGCAAGAAGCATGTGGTCATCCTTTATTTTGTCAGTTAGGTAAATCACTCCCTGCTGTTATCTCTTGTTATTGTTTTGTAATTTTGCAGTGCAGACATCAGCTTGCACTGTAAACATATTCATTGGAAAAGCCTATAAAAATACTGAAAAGAACAAAAGAGGTTGAACATTTAAGAGAGTTAAGTCTATCAATATGAAGCCCTGATAAAAAGTAAACTCTAACATATCTGCAGTCTTTTAACAGACTATCATTAACTCCATGGCATCTAACAGCCTGCATGTATTTTTTTTTTAAATCATAGAAACTATCTATATTTTTGTTTGTAAGTAGAAGTAAGTGACTTGCTTCAGTTGTGCTGGGTGTGGAAGCAGTGAGATTATTTATTCATCTGGCTTGTAGCTGATATAAAATTGTTACGTTAGATGTCTCTCAGTTACTGAGATAGGTATTAAGTATTTAGTTTTGGCAATGGGAGATATATACATGTAAAAATACACCAGTAAAATGAAATACTAGAAGTACCAGAAGTTAGAAATAAGTGTTCCAGTAATACATACCCCCAGACAATCAGAGATACTGGAAGCCATTGAAATAGGTGAAAGAGGCTGAGAGTGTCAGGTTTGAACAGAAGTAGTGGAAGGCCTGTAATTGTTGTTGTTGCCTTGCTAATTTCTTTGTTATTTTTCATTTTTCGCCTAACCCTCAGATTACACATCTTGGTAATATGTACCCCCTAAGGAAATTCTGTACTGTGACTTCCACCCCCTGTCCCTGCAGGTGAGGCAATCTCAATGCCTCAAGGACTGAGCTGCTCAGGTAGTTAGCATGAATGCCGCGGCTTGGAATTGTATACAGCTGGTAGAAAACTGTCAGTTGAAATTACTTTTCAGGGGAAAACTGGGTTCTTCAAAAAGCAAGTACTGAATGAAACTTTTTTCAAAGTTTTTCCCCCATCAGCTGTAACTTGAACACCACCACATTAAGCTGCCCACTATACTTAGTAAATTGCCAGGGCAAAGATTACAGCTGGCAGTTTTATAATTCCACTGACCTACACTGTTATCAGGATATCTAACTTTGTAACCACTATGTATTTTCCCCACAGGTTATGATTTCTTTCTTGGATATAATGAATGGCAGTAACCAAGTGTGAAGTTTGTTAGTACATGGATTACAATAGACACGTATGACTCTGAAAGACAAGTTATAATATTGGTCAAACACTATTAGAAGAGTATTTTGTATGGCCATAGTTATTTAGATAGAGATTGTGAAGGGCCAAAGCACCCTAGACCAGAAACATGCTTGGTTCTACTCAAACCTTTATTTGTCTCCTTGATAGCCTTCTACCTGTAAAAATGGAAAGGGCTCTAATAGCCTCTGAGGACTTACACACTCTTGAGTTTTTGCTGAGTTTGTAAAGAGGACACGAGAAAGGCGTGTTCTCTGCACTTCAGCCTGCACTTCCTCACCAGCACCGCAGCAGTCTTGTGGAGCTTTTGAACAACAGAAGCTTCTTCCTCTTCATCATTTCAAGCCAACACTGTGTGACTGAGTCAAAATATGTACTGTTTTTACCTCCCCAGCAGATTTACTCAGAGAGAAAATTCACACTCTCTAAATAGCGTTGGGTATTGGATTTGTACAGGGATAAGCTCAGACTAACACATACTGCTGACTGGAAAATTGCAAACAGGTTGAGAGAGATCAAAACACATCCTATAGTGGCTTACAAGAGATGGATATATTATGACTTTTTTTTGTCAAGGGCAGCAACATGTTAAGTAACAACAAACAGGAGACGAACAGGCATCTTGATTCCTCTAGATCCTCAGTATTTCAAATCAGAATAAAAATGGACCTCTTGCATCATTCCCCATGGTGGTGAAAAGCATTAAACTAGAATTTAACACCTGGTAAAGAGCAGGGTCTCCATTTGCTGTTTCATGTGTGCTTAAGCAACAGATCACTTTTTTCAACCCACAACTACCTTAAACCTGTTATTTGGAGTGAGGCCAAAAGCTTAAATGATCCAAAAAAACCTCTGAAGAGATTTTACTAAGGAGAGAACCATAAATCAAACACAGACATATACTTTGCACAAAAATGTACAGAGGTGCTGATATCAAACCTATTACCTAAAGCCTATTCTTCCTGACCAATCCCTGCTCCACAACAACTCAAATATCCCTACATCAGGAAGCTTTAAGAAACACCGAGTTACTAATCATTCTGGTATCTTTCTTTTCTTTGGTTCAAGGATATGAAGAATCAACATGTTTGGATATATATTTCAAAAGACAAGTTCAACTGGCTTTATTTGAAAACGTGAGGAAGACTAATACTTGACAAGTTAAGTGAAATGGCTATCATCTCAGAAAAGACATGATTCTGGTTTTGGTATAGTTAAGTATATAAAAAAAAAAAAGAAAAACCCCTTTATTGTACTGCTATTTGTCAGCCTCAGAGATACTTTTTTTTAAAAAAAAGGAAAATGGGTCTTGAAGCTATATTTTGCTGCATACTTTTATAAACATACTAAATCCCAGGCAGAATTAACATCTTGAAATTCACCAAGATGAAGCTTGTGTAATCTTCGTCTAAAATGCCAGGAAGAGACATAATTTATTCTCTCCATATGAAAGTTTAATTGATTTCACAGAATTGAAGAATGGTAGGAGTTGAAAGGGACCTTTGGAGATCAGCTAGTCCAAGCCCCCTGCCAAAGCAGGTCCACCTACAGCAGGTTGGACAGGATTGTGTCCAGGCTGGTTTTTAATAACTCCAGAGAAGGAGACTCCACAAGCTCTCTGGGCAGCCTGTTCCAGTGCTCTGTCACCCTCAAAGTAAAGAAGTTTTTCCTCATGTTGAGACAGAACTTCCTGTGTTCCAGTTTGTGCCCATTGCCCCTTGTCCTGTTGCTGGGCACCACTGAAGAGTCTGGCCCCATCCTCTTGACATTCACCCTTTAGAAATTTATAAGCATTGATGAGATCCCCCTCTCAGTCTTCTCTTCTCCAGGCTAAACAGACCCAGGTCTCTCAGCCTTTCCTCATAAAAGAGATTCTCCAGGTCCTTGATAATCTTCATCATAATTTCTA
This sequence comes from Chionis minor, assembly GCA_013398295.1. Classification (NCBI taxonomy): domain Eukaryota; kingdom Metazoa; phylum Chordata; class Aves; order Charadriiformes; family Chionidae; genus Chionis; species Chionis minor. The sequence continues at coordinate 15,370 of VZSF01008796.1, forward strand.
ATAGCTTGTTATCATTATTCATAAGACTTCATAATGCCATCCCAGTCTATACCAAAGGCAGGAGTGAGAAGACTCTCAAAGTTTCTTGTAGGTAATTAAGTTAAAAACAACCAAGAAAAAAATTTGTTTTAAATGTGAACTTAATGTCTGAAGCCATTGCTTATCTCACCCTGGATAACTGTTTAGTTACAAACAGGTATAAGTAGACCCAAATAAACCAAGCTCCAGAATTTAATAAATACAAGAAACCCTATTTATCTCAGATACTTCCAAACCCCCACAGAACTGAGTTGTTTTGTCACATTTCAGTTGCACTCAATGCAACTGTCAGGGAAGCAGGGGTATGGGAGGGGGAGGCTCTGATAGAATACCCTTGGATCTTTCAGTATTCTTGTCTCAAACCGATTTTATCTAATATGAGCTTGATTAATGTCCACTCCCAAAAAAGCTGTCATCTGATATGTGTATACAAACTGATATATTTGTAATTCCGAGAGGTACATACATAAATCTGACTTTTAAAAGAAACTATCCAATTGTACCGTCTCACTTCCACAAAAGAAAGTTTGCTCTGTTCTTACATGGTTCAATATGCCCCTGGCAAAAAAAAATTACAAAAAATAAAAGATTCAGCAGGATGCTTGTTAACTAAGTAGGATACAGCAGCAAATGAAACTGAAGCAATGAATATTTAATACATTGCAAAATCTGCGATTAACCAGAGTGCTTGTGTAAAACAATTTGTGCTATTTCAGTCTTCAGATATTTTTTTAATCACAGAACTGTCACTAAGGGAATGACAGATCAAACCTGTAAGATATTGAAGGCTACAGTCAACACTATGGATGATGATGCAAGGCAACTAGACCCTTATAGGTAATTTTAGTCTATTTAATGCTGTGTGGTATCAGGGCTTAAGTGGCAAACTAGTCAATGAAAGGAAGTCGGAGCCCATACTGAATTTAAGATGACCAAAACGGGAGCCAGGACCCCTTCCCCTGGGTTATTGCATCCTTTCAAGCTCCCATGGAGATGCTTGCATGCTAGCATTGTGTTGTGTTTGTTCTGTGCATAAGACCTGTTTTCAAAGATATGACCCAAACGCTTAATTCATGCTGAGAATTCATAGAGGAAAGAAAAGAAAACAGAAACAAAAAGAAAGGCTATTAGATTTCTTTCAAGTGTTAAAACTAATCATCAACAGGGACCCAAATTTCCCATTATTGTAAGATAAGAATACAATTCTGCACCCACAAGAAGTTAGGAAGATTCTAACACTCAGAAGCAGCTGAATCCCAAATATCGTTGATGATCTATGCCTGTTTCAGTAAACATTTAGAGATGGGGAAACAGGAAAAATGCTAGAGCAAAAAACAAAGAAAGAATAACATACAAGTCTGACACGAGATGTGCATTACAAAAGAAATTCAATGAGGTTGCCACTTTTTCTAAATATATTTCAGAAGGGGACTAAATCAGCAGAGGCATTTTTAACGTTCACACTGGCTGCTCACTCCACACTGCATACAGGGAATCGTCCCTGGCAAGCTATGTTGCAAACTATTCAGAAAGTAAATAACAAAGGTCCTAATAAAAGGGAATTAGGACTCTCTAAAATGGATTACCACCCAGTCACTGTTATGATTTGTATTTCAGACATCTATTTCATTCAGCTGCAATCCCATGGTGAAAGACAAGCAGGCCATCAGAAGCTGTGGGCAGCTGTCTGTTCATTGACACCAGTACCCCATACCTCCAGATATCCACAATACTGATTACACACCTATAGAAGTCTAGATTTAATTTTGGTATTGGGGTTTTTTTTGACTTCAGTAAATGATGCAACTATATATATATGTCACGAATTCACAGGCTGACTGCAAAGCTACTAGAGGACACAAGTACAATCAACAGCCTAACAGCCTGATCAAAATATGAAATCATAATTTACCCAAGTTTCAAAGCACTGTTCTTGGTATTAACTGATAATTTGATTGCACAGAAGTAGCATACTGCTATCCAAGAGGGAAGCAGACACTAGAGAAGCACGACATACATCTACATCACAGAATTAAAATAATTTACACATTCACAGTACAGACACATACTATATGGCATGTCTTTACTCTTCCAGCATAAAAGGAGAAATACTGTCACAGCAAGTTTCTGTGTTAGGCCTACAGAGATTCTCTGAGTCAATATGGATTTAAATATGGTAACATACATAATATTTAACTTTTATTGGCAGACTAGAAATAAATAAAATTTGTAATCATAAACTACATGGGGATTACATCTATCAGTCTATCAGACAAGACCCCTATTAAATTGTTATTTTAAACTAAATGATACACTGCATTATATTCAGTACATATAATACTGAGAATAAGATATTCATAACCTTAGTCACAGTTAAACTCAGTTCTGTTTAGGAATAAAGTTACACTTACAGTAGCAAATTAGGATCAAAGCTAAATTAAAGTATTCAGACCTAAGATGAAATATCATCTCTCAATATTCCATTTGTAAAATCATGTTTTACTCTAAGTTGTTCTCAAAAGCTAAATTACTAACAAAGGAATTGGTGTTGAAAACAAGAAAATCCTGTAAAATATATTGTTTCACAAAAAATTGAATGTGTTTAGAAATACCTATATTTACCCCAAAACCTGCAAGCAAACTTACTCCTTGAAGGCAAAAGCATGTTTCTGGAAAAACCTTCGAAAATAATCAGAATTAGTTCTCAGCTAAAACATAATTAACCCCCTTCAGCACAGTTTTATGGAAGGTAACTCTTGATAAACACACCCATTTTCTTTCCTGAATGTGTTTAAAAGTATAATTGATATTATATCACATTTAGATTAAACAAGTTGCATCAAGTGGAATAAACCCAAGTAAAAGACTGGCCAAGTAGCACACATCAGACTTGTTACTGAAGAAATATGAATGAGGTTTATTTTTATTTGAATCTATCACTCCAAATAGTTTAAAAATGTCTGACTGCAAAAACCAAATCATTCTACCTCCAAACTTCAGAAAATACTACTTTCTAACAAGAGTTTTCTGCAAACATTTTAACTTAAAGAGTAATTTTGAAAGAAAATATCTTCCAAATTAGAAAGAAAATTTTGCAACCCCAGAATAAGTCTAAATCCCGGGTGTATAATTTAAGGTCGGATGAGCCTTCTCATGCAAATGTTGCTTCATGAGATAGGTATTTGCCAGACTGGCATTCTGTCAGAGGACATTAGGAAAGAGCAAGCAGATTAAACCAAAGCCACAATTTTGAAGAGCTGGAGTATCTTGATACAATGGGAAGTTTTTCCTAGCTTATGCATTTATAATCTGTAAGCTTCAGCTATGTCTAAGACATTGTTTACATATTGAAAATTTTATTATAAAATGTTTTTCTTCAGAAATACCTAACGAAAAATTGTCAAGCTGTAACAGCTCTACAAGATGCAAAGAGAAACAGCCAGACTTTGAGCAACACCCAATTGAGCTACTTATGATTCTCACACCACCAAAGATCCCCTCTCTCTGCTCCTTCCTTTGTGAGCATTAGCACATATGAGTAATAAAATGGAGAAGTCTCCAGCACAAAATCCTGCATGCCTGATTACACAGAAAATGTGAGAGCTTTAACTTAAATAGGAGTAAAGCAGAACTCACAGCCTATACCCAGACTATAAGCCAGCTTTTCCAACTGAGCTTAAGTAAGGTTTTTATGCATTCAGACTCCAGGGTTCCTTTATGAATTTAGCAACTTCGCCTCCTTGTGCTTCTGTACTGATTATATGCCATAAAATAAGTATCACAGATTACTATTAGAAAGCCCATTTGATGAACATGGTAAAGTAGAAAGGACAAATAATTCTGTTGAAGAGAAATGAAAAATTGGCAATTGCACTCTACAATATCAAATTTATATTGCATAAGCGTGATGCCAGAAAGAGATTTTGTTGTTTAGGGGGGGCAAGGGAGAATTTAAACATGTTTAATTCTATAAGAATATTTACTTTGCATATAATTTTCACACAAGACCTTGAGATAGCATGAAATTTTAGGGTTTCCTAAAGTAACACGAAACCTATCAAGTACTTCCCTTCTAAGGGGTCATTGGTGTTCTAGCTCTTCAAAGAAGCTTCAAGTTCACCACAGTCCATTCCTCCACAAATATATGTATTTAAAATGGTTAAGGTAGCAGTATTACTTTCATACTCATGGCAAGTTAGAGAAGTTCTGACTTAAAGAGAACCAATGCATCTTACGCATGCTTCAATGAACAGGTGAAGCTGCTCTAAACAAGCACTGCTACTAAATAATACCTGTCTCTGCTACACCCACCCATGTCAGCACAAGCATTTACATAGCGATGGGACAAACTGATCCAGGTTAGAAGGAACCCAGTTTTCAAGGGTAGTTTTTAGCTACATTACATCTCCAGTCCAGTTAATTAAGCAACTTCACAAACACTTGTGCTTACATAAGAGAAATTTACACAAAGTACTGAATGGTTGCAAAAGAGAAGAGAATGTCAACTTCTGCCTGGTTTAAGAGTTTAATTATGACACCCTCAAGCACACATACCAGCCAACACTTACAGTCTATGGAAGACTCCTTCCCACTCCATAGCTGACAACATTAAGTAAGATGGAAGTTCCAGAGCTTTCAAGTGGCTAATAACTCAAAATCCCATACGTGGAATCTTCCTTTTTTGCCACCAGAAATTTACATTAACTACTTTGCAAAATACTACGTAAATAATGAGTTTGGAACAATACCCTTATAGGGGAAAAAAAATAATAAAAAAAGAGACCTGTAGCAAAATTATCTCATTTTGATCTGTGTTGGGAAATAGCTTTTCTCGTAGTGTTGCAATTCAGTAACATTCGTTCACTTACCATCCCAGCCATGAAAAAGAAAAATAATTTAGAAAAAGAAGAAGAAAATGCTGTTTGAGCAACAGGCCTCAACTCAAACATCCTGGTCTCTTGCCTTCCTTTCCTGATTTCTTACACTCGGGGATCAAGAGCTCTGACGCTGTATGGAAAACATCCTTAAAATCTGCCAGCTCTGTTCTGTTCCCTTGTTCCCAAGGGCAGTTTCCCAGGGAGCCCTATTGACTAACTCCTTGAAAAGCTGGAAGATCCACATGATCATAGAGTGGTTTAGGTTGGAAGGGACCCTAAAGATCATCTGGTTCCAACACCCTTGCCATGGGCAAAGACACCTTCCATTAGACCTGGTTGCTCAAAGACCCATCCAACCTGGCCTTGAACGCTTCCAGGGATGGGGCCTCCACAACTTCCCTGGACAACCTGTTCCAATGCCTCACCGCACTCACATAGTGAAAAATTTTATCCTAATACCCAACCTAAATCTACCTTCTTCCAGTTTGAAGCCATTACCCCTTATCCTACTACCACATGCCCTTGTAAAAAGTCCCTCTCCGGATTTCTTGTAGGCCCCCTTCAGATACGGGAAGGCTTCTATAAGGTCTCCCCAGAGCCTTCTCTTCTCCAGGCTGAACAACCCCAACTCTCTCAGCCAGTCTTCATAGCAGAGGTGCTCCATCCCTCTGATCATCTTTGTAGCTCTCCTTTGGGCTAGCCTAGGTTCAACAGGTCCATGTCCTTCTTACGTTCAGGGCTCCAGAGCTGGATGCAGCATTCCAGGAGGGCTCTCACTGGAGCAGTGAAGAGGGGGAGAATTACCTCCCTCAGCCTGCTGGCCACACTTCTTTTGATGTAGCTCAGGATACAGTTGGCTTTCTGGGATCCAAGTGTATTCCGCCAGCTCATGCTGAGCTCCTCATCAACCAACATCCCCTAGTCCCTCTCCTCAGTGCTGCTCTCAATCCATTCTCTGCCCAGCCTGTATTTGTACATGGGATTGCCCAGACACACATGCAAGACCTTGCACTTGGCCTTGTTGAACTTCATGATGCTGACATAAGCCCACCTCTCAAGCCTGTCCAGGTCCCTCTGGATGGCATCCCGTCCCTCCAGTGTGTAAACCATGCCACAGAGCTTGGCATCATCAGCAAACTTGCTAAGGGTGCACTCAAATCACATCTCTCAGGACTGCAAAATCCACCCGTACATAATGACTGCAGCCCAGGCTGCCTTCAGTCTTGACATCGTCCGTTAACTCACTTGCGTTGGTGACCATCAGGTCCAGTATCGCATCCCCTCTGGTGGGGCTGTCTATTACCTGGCTTGAGAATTTACCCTCAATTCACTCCAGGAGTCTCACGGATTGTTGGCAACTTGACATGCTATTTTCCCAGCAGATTCTGGGGTGGTTGAAGTCCCCGAGTAGTATGAGAGACTGTGACCACAATGCCTCCCTGCAGCTGCAGTATGAAGCCTTTGTCAATAGGCTGTCCTTGACGGCAGGGTCAAAATGCCAGTAGAGGTAGGAGGTTCACAGAGACAGGGGAAGAGGCTGTCTAACCGTATTAAGGAAAAACACCTCTTAAAAAAAAAAAAAATACAGAGCCTTTATATTCTGCAGGTATATAACACCAATCATGACATCACATTGAGGTCACTGTTTTTCAGCATGTCCGCCCAGAGACCAAACCACACTCCCCAGAAAACCCCAGAAACATAAGATCAAAACCACACACCAACAGAAGATAAATTTTCTGCTTCAGAGACCAGGTAAGCAGAATTTAGCCTGAGGACTGTTCAGCTATTAGTAGCATGAGGATTTCCTTTTTTCTGTTAAATTACTCATAATTAAAGCTAAGCGAAGAACAATTTGTTACACAGGATTCAATAAGACTATAACAGCATTCTTGAGACAGCTCTTCTAGAGGGCTTGTCATTCTTAATCAAAATCCAGCTCACAAGAATTCATTACAATGGCACAATCATAATGGGCACAAGTCATACCTGATGTCCAGCTCTTCAAATTTGTGAACTTGTACAGCAAAGAGAAAATCCTGCACTTTTAGGAAGGCATTAGAAATGCAATTCTAAAGGAAATGGAAAAAAGAACAAAGTCTCTAGGCTATCTAGGAAACACCATTGTTCACACAGGAGAAAAAACTCATTGCAAGAATCTATCAGGTCCATTTGAGTCACATTATTTACGATTTTTCATGCAAGTAATATCTGACTGAAAAAGTGGACCAGAAGCTAAGAATTTCTGGTTCAATGACCGTGGAATGTGTTAACCATACACAAACTATATAATTTTAGTAAAGGGAATGGGAAAAAGTTCTACCTGTTTATCAGCTTGGAATCTTAGATCCATTATCTTATCAGTTAACCCATCCATTAGCTGGGTAGAGAAAGCAGTAAGTTTTCTTATTAGCATGTATTATTTATTATACTCTGATGTCTTTGCATAAGAAATCATGTATAAGAATAAGGATAGCAGGACTTTTAAATTATCCAAGGCAGGATACCTAGCACCACTTAAGCAGAACATGTCTAACCTTCCTTTAATACACACCTTGCCGCTGAAAATATTCAAGTCAAACTCTTTCAACGTGTGTAAAGAAGATATTCATAACAAGTAAGCTCAACATTAGAGAAAGCAAAGGATACAAAGATAATCAAAAAGAGACTGAGGGTGGAAGTTGACATCTCAATACTGACGTACGATACAGGAAGCTACTGATCTAATTCCCGGGGATTGAAAGTAAAGGCAAGTCCCACACACTTAGTATAACAAAAAAGGACAGATTGTGGAACAGCAGGGTAAATGGCAATACAGTGAAAATCTGTCACAGAATACACTGTGCCACATGCATAAAAGAAGAATGTCACGCCTAGAAACAAGGATGTTACATGCAATGAAAGAGCAAGAACCAGCTAAGAATTTTAGCTGGACAGAACTATGATTTGTAAGCAGCTAACCAGTTTGAACTTTAATTTGGGTTGGCAGAGGATACTACCTTGAGAGTAGCTACGAGCAAAGGACTGAAGACAAAACTCATGGACCAAATCTCAACTCTTGGAAAGAAAACTCCTCTTTAGCTCCATCCTATAAAAGAGCTAAGAGCCAGAAAACCAAAGCAAAGGAAAAGTTTCAAGGTGCATGGAATGTTTACTGCAGCTTCCTGACAGGTCACAGTTGGTAAAAACAGGATGTGTTGCAGCTTCAACTAGAACACAGCTAAAAATGGTTTAGGAACAACACTTGGGGCCATCTAAGACAGAACTTAAAAAAGAAAGTTAAATAATGTATGTAAGCACAAACTTTTCTCTGTTTTCTTTCAAGAGTAAAGTAAAACAGATTTGCAGTTGTGAAAGAAGACAGCCAAGGAAAAGGAGGTTGAGGGAAAGATAAAGGAAGCGATCAGCAAGGAAAAAAAGGCAAATGAAGAAAATTGTAAAAGCTATTTTAAGTGGTGAGTCATACTGAATTCTGCCAATTTTCTCATAAAACACAAGCAAGATTCTGTGTTAAGTATGTATGAGGCAGTGATTTTATGCTGCTTCTGGTGGAGCAAAGAAAGAGGAAGGTAAGTTTGTAATGAGAACTAGGGTAGGGAAGACCAAAAAAGGAAAGTAGTACAAGAATACAAATAACGGTGTGGAAAAACAGAATAGTTTATATGGTTTACAACCCAGTTCCTGTCCAGTGTTTACATTTCATCACCCTGGACTTGAAAAGCTGTTACTGGAAGGATATGGAATAGGAAGAAGCTAGGACTACTGCTGCAGAACTTGAATATGGACCTGAAACAAATAAACAAAAGAACAAAACAAAAAACTACCACCAGAAAAAAAATAAATAAATCACATGGCAATATCTTATATGATGCAGGAAATTCCCCTCTCCATTCTTATCGCTACCTTTGACTAATAGTTTGAAGCTGATTTATTTTCTTTGCATCAAATATTATTGTGCTACACAAAGTTCAATGAGCTGTAGAATACCCCAGATGAACATAGTATTACATGAATATGACAAAGTAATCTCATCTTCTCTCTATACAAAAGAAGGAATAATTTCCTGTTGACAGGAAAATATTTTACTAAACTGCAGGCAGCAGACAGTGGCCTTTCATGCAGAATTCGACTGGGGAAAACTGTTTAATAATCAGCAGTTTATATGTCCTGATGTGTGCTGTGTATAGTGAGCACTGAAGATGATTTATAGTTAAGAGGTACAAAGAGAATGAAGGCTGGAAATGACAGTGAAAGCCAGCAGAGCTGCTGGTCATTGTCATCATGACAGATTTTTTATTTTTTTTCATTACAACAGAGAGATGGTGGTTTTAACATAAAAGCACTTGCTACCCTGTCATACTGTTCAGCCTGACCAAGCTTCCTCAAAAGAATGCATACAGTGTAGATGAAATCAGCTCAGTAAAGAAAAACTATTAGTTTGCATGACCTTTCTGGAACAAGGAGCTGAAGTCATTCATTTTACTGCAGCACTGTTAGCAAAAGCCGACACAGGAGTACGCAGCTTTCTATGCAAAGCACCATTACGTACGTATCCACATAAACAGCAGTGAGCCAACCTAGGATAAGTAAGCCTGTTAAAATATTAACAGGTGCAAAAAAGGCAGTTCAGCATTGGTAGACAGAAAGAGAGATATGTTCTTTGATGTGAACTCTGGGAGGGGATCTTTGAAAAGATAGTCTTTGCAACACCAAACTGTATGATCAGATCTGTTCTCTCTGTTTCAGGGAGTGATTCATCAGCATGTCACCTGTTCATTCAACAGTCTTCCAAGGCTCAGGGTTAGCAGCATCCTTACTTTCCAGAGATGGACATGAGCACAAAGCAGCAGAGTGACTTCTTTTTTTATAAACACCTCATGAAAACAGCCAGTCTAGCAAGTGAATTTGAATCCTTCCTAGTTGAGCTGCACTACTAGTAGGTTCCTCTGCTCTCCAGAGCTTAGGGCAACATACACTTGGATTGCCTGTACTCCCCGCTCTCCCCCCGCCCCCTCAATCTTTCAGCAGAGAAATACAAAAAGCCTTTAAATCCCTCATCACTCACTCGCTAAGTGTCTAAACACAAGCACACTGATATTGTATCTCAGGTCTTTGCCTTAGGGCCACTCTTCAGCTCACTGTTTAGGCAGGGTCTTCTGGGAACATACTTCAAATACTGCTGTTCAGAAATGAATGTATCATAGTGGAGTATACACAAATCCAGTGATGCACATACATTATGCTCTGAAAAATACAGGATATTGAAATATGCATCATGCACACGGTACATTATATACTAAGGAGTTTATTTGGTGATGCAAACTCTGGCAACATACACCAGCAGAGGAATTTCCCAAGTGTTCAGAACAGTACTCCTAGACTTAATACATTACACTTAGGGTAATCTATAAGCAGTACTTTCAAAACCAGAGTAGGTCCTTAGCGCAGAGTCCTTAAACAGAAAGCCGCTTTCTTCAGCTCCGTCTTGAGATAACTGAGGACTAAAACAGGTGCTTTAATCTCAAGTGCTAAAAGTAAGCGGGACCTCAGCTTGCAGAATCAGAAGCAGCTCTGTAGCATGCCACATAGCAATCTCTGAACTCATGCTAGAGAAGCAGACTCCAGGGCAGAAACAGTATTTGCTTCATTAGCTCTGTTTTGCGCTATGCCAAGTACAACCCCGCATCATCTTGAACATAGCTAAAAGTATTGTACCATCTCTTAAAAATATAGTAACCTGGACCATATGATTTCATGAACATTTTTGGATTAGGATCTAAATGTAGAACAGTGCTCAGCAGCGATAAAACCATTTAACTATTTGGGTGAAAACCAGTCCCAGAATGGTGTTAGGGAGTTTTACAAATGACAAAATGGTTTCTTTTTTGTGTGCATATTCTGGTTTATGATTACTAAAATGATTATGATTACTATTTTATCACCTAAAATATTAGTAACAACAATAGAAATTCATAGACTTAAAGGAACAAAATTAACACTGAATTTCTTTGAAAAATTATGACTATTGTTTTGCATTACACAGTGCCTTACATTATGCCTTCAATTTGAGAAGAGGAGAAGGATTAGAACAGTCTCTTCATGGTTTAGTTCATTACTAGTTTACTTACTTCACTACTACAGCTACAAGATGTCAGGTCATTCTTCTACACAGAATTTTCAGATCAGGTCTTAGCATGTATGAAGGTAGCTTCTCCCTTTAGCACAGTCCTAGAGCCAGCCACATCTGCAGTCCCAGTTTAGTTTGGAGAAGCCTTGTGACTAAGCAGTCCTAAGGATATGACAGCCAGTACTAATATGTTGTAGAGTGCCTGCACTCCCTTGTAAAAATAAGTTCAAGGCTGCGTTTAAGAATAACTTGTCAATTTTGAAAAATGTTCTTCTATCAGGAAAGTAATGACACCACCATTGTGACAGCACAGCACCTCCGTCCTGGTGAGTGCACACTCACCTTCCATTTATGTCATCTGTCCTTACAGCGCTGCCACTGCCAGATCATCCTGAGATCCTTTCCACAAGGGGTCCCTATCCACAGGTGCAAATAGAATTTGTAGTATCCCAAATTCAAACTAAATTCAAGATTGCCTCAAGGATGATGCAGATAGCTCAAGCTAAATCTAAAGATCCAACACATTTAAGGTCCATACCAGTATGGGTTCACCAAATTCTGATTTTAAATCCCCCCCGCCAAATCAATGCAGCTTATAGTCAGTCCAACACTATCACTATGAGAAACACAGGTATACTTCAACAGCATTGCTTCCTAGCCTCCGCCAAATTTTACCATGTTACAAGAGTCCATGTAACACTAAGACATCCCCACACAATCAAATGTCACACACACACCCCGCCCCCCAATTTCTGTCACCAGATAATGGTCTTTTCCATCTTAAAAAACAATGGTATTGCTATGCAGTACAGCAGTCAGACATGGTCAGCATTTCTTTGTTATCTCTGCTATAGCTCCTTGGCTTTACAGTGATACTTATTCCCAAGAGCTTAGTTTGAAGAGATAGACTGTGCACATCTGTTTGTCTTTTCCCAGAAGCACAAGCATTTCCCCAAAAGGCAGCACGCCAGCAGTTTCCACAGTGAATCTGACTCTCTCTATCTTTTCCTTGCGATTCTCTCTAGCTGTAAGCGTCCCCTTTCCCACTAATACCCACTATGACTGACTGTCAACAGTCTCAAAAAACAACATTTGTTTGAAAAAAATGAACCAAGTTATTCCACATTTAATTGTGTGGAAATCACCGGACTTATACCACAAATAGGATCCCAAAACATATTGCTATGCTAGTTACACAATCCTAGAATATCACAGGGGAGAAAATAATTGTATAATTCCAGGGAATCACCATATTTAGATACTAGATATATGCCACAAGTAAATCTTATTCTTACTTTAAGCTAGCTAATGTTTTAGTTTTGTGTTTTCTTCTCATTTTACAACAGTAGCTTTTTCTTTTTTCCTTTATTTCTTGAAGGATGACCTAGTGCCTCCATATCAATAAAAGTAGAAAGATGTTTTCGGCAGATAGATTAAATAAAGTCTATAGACAGCAATTCAGGGAAGAAGAATAGAGCAGAACCAGGTGATCTGAAGACTGCAAGGGAAACAACGTTAGCTGAAGAAATGTACTTCTGGTAAGGAAAATGGAAAGCATTTTAACAAGTGGATGAATAAGAAGTTGGCACCTACACATCTCTAGAACACTATGGATATCAACAGTGCTCCAAACAACTACTTTTAAGTTTCCTTTGGAAGGGGCCTTTGTCACCAGTGTATCTACTGAGAACCTTTGGAGCAATATTCAAAGCAGTAATGCTTGTACTTTTACAGTGATAACTTATTCAGGAAAACCACCTGTTATATTACCTAAGTTGAAGTAGCTGACCTTTGCTCCAAATGGAGTGTCTGCACAGTGTCTGGTCTCAATCAAGAGCCAAAGCTAAGCAACACAAGATCAAATTGTTTACATGTCTGTATCATGACTTTTTTTAGCGACCAACTGGTACAAAGTATGACATTCAGCGAAATACAATACCCTCAAAAATTCATCTCAGCTGGCAAAGGACAGATTTAAGTACAAGATTGGACATCTTTGTAACACTGTAGTATTTAGATTACCTTAATGTAAGTAGTTAAGATAGGTCAGATTTAATATTACTTTTACTTTTTATTGGTTTAGTTACAAAAACATGTATGCAGTCTACTTTGAATATTAACAATAAAAGTTTGTACTTTATCACTATTTTAAATCAAAATATTTTTCCCGAGTAAAAGGAAATTCTTCCTTAAAGGCATTCCAACTCCAGAAATATATTTCATAGCCAATAAGAACTAGTTGACTTACAAAAAAACCCAAAGAAAGTAACAGCAAAAAGCTCTCCAAAGAGTGATCTAAGTCATTATATTCCCAATTCTGCAACAGGCCCACAAGGCTGAGTCAAATCATTCAACACTGCTCTACAACCATTCAGCAAAAGGTATGTTATGGAAAATAAGAAATAATAATGGTATAAAGAACAAACCGTTGAAGGATCATTTATCATGCCTCCTTTGGATTAAGGGTTCATTTATAAATGTCTAGTAGATGATTAACAGATGTTTTAAGTCTCCTTGTTATTATCATAACTAGTATGCTGCGTATACATTTAAAAGAATGGCTGTAGAAGTTAGTGATTTATGAGAATAAGCTAAAGCCATGACTTACATAACTAATGACCTGTACACCCTATTGTGAAATATTATTTATTATTAATATCTCCTAATCACAAATTAACCATTTAAAATAGCACCTTATTATGAAGTATGACAGATATATGTGCCAGTTTAAGAGTCTAATGGTGGAGCTGTAATATCATTGAACACTCATGCTTATTTATTGAGATTTGTCAACCCACAGTTTAACAACAGAGCAGCTATAAACAATATAATGAAATATACTTAGTGCTTCACATGATCATGTGTGTGCAGCCACCTGCCATGGAGTAACAGGACAGATCAATACTTTCAAACAGGCTTGCACTTCATGGAAGTATGTGGTGGACTCACCATCAGCTGGTTTGAGATAAGAGCCTACACTATAGCATATAAAGTTTTGCAGGAGGGCATAAATGTCAAAAATAGACAACTGAGCTAGGATTACGTGACAATGTCTAGGATTAGATACTAGCAATAAAGCCACACTACGTAAGTGTTTACTTTCTTCAAGAGAAGTGCTGATTTAGCAAATTAATCAAAGACATCTTAAAATAAACGAAAGTCTGAATACTTACAAGGGCAGTGCTACTATAGCTGTGATAATCTAAGCAGATAAGTTAGAGACTAGAAGTAATATTTTATTAGATTAATTGGTTTATTTGGAAAAATACAGCTGAGTCTCACCTGGCTCCTCCTTCAAATAGGATATAAAAATATAAACTTGAAAGTTAAATTAAAGCTCAGAACATATGCTGAGTTTAAATCGCATTTTAATCCATTAAACCATCTCTTTTTCACAGAAACTTTTTCATGTCCCACAAGCAATAAATTACTTTTCTTCTATTTCCCATTAGAGAAGGAAACTACCTTGAAACACCTTTCCACACCAAGGGAGTCCTCCTGCTCCATGGGCAGCAATAGCTTTTTCTCCCAGGTAGTTTCACTAGATATATTAACCAGTCAGACCAAAACCAGTTTTCTTCTTTTGCATTTAGCTTTGAAGTTCGCAGCTTTTATTTCAAGCCTGAAGAGAGATTGGGGAAGCACACCAATCAACTATTTCCTGTCAACCACTTTGGTTGGTCTGACAAGTGGTGTTACTGCTACTGTACATACACAAGCTTAATATATAGTCCTGACACTGTGATGGCCTAGAACAAAAACTTTGTTATAAATCTGAATTGATCAGTTCTAACACGCGATTACTATAACATTGTGTCGGGATGCCACATGAATCCAGTTTGCAAGGAGCGGCTCTGAAAAATTCAGACCAAGTCTCCCTAGCCATCAAGTCTTTTGCTATTGCAATCTGTAAATAATGTGTCTTGAGAACATAAAAAAAGGCTTTACAGAAAAAAGAAATAATCTTTATTTCTTACCCATTATAGAAAAGAAGTGGAGGAACAGACTTTAGATTTCAGTAAGAAAGAAATAAGTTTTTAAGTAGGAAGAACTTTCAAATGGTAAGAATAGCAAAGCAACGTAATAGATTTCCTTCAAGTGGTGCGGTATCTCCGTTGCTAGCATATTTAGGAACAAGTTAAGCAATCATTTGACATGAATAGGCACAGCTTGTCCTGTATTGGGCAGGTGAGTGGACTAATCAGCCCTGTCAGATCCCTCAGAATTGCTGATTGTTTCTATAATAGCACGTATTACAACTTTAGATCTACTTGCTCTGACTCTCTCTGGCCTGGTGTGCTGAATTTGGGGCAGAAGCTAAATACAGCCCAAAAAAATTATTCAGACTGTCCACAAGCTAAATAAAAAAATCCACCAGAACTGCACTCAACAGTTGAGAAAAGGCCCACAAGATGGCAAGTGTTAATATTTCCAGAGAAGAATGAAAATACATACAAAGGACTGTGTTAAAATCATAAAAATTCCGGAGGAAAAAAAAAAAAGCGGTGGACAGAAATAATCTACCAATCACTTAATAGATAAAAAGGGTGGGGTTTGTTTGGTTTGGGTTTTTTTTTTTCTTTTTAAAATTTTGCTCCAAAACCTCTTTTACATCATGTGGAATACGCCATCTGTCACACCCAAGCAATCCTTCACCCGAGTGAATTTTATGCTAACATTTGGAATGTAAAAACTCCAACCAAAAGTTGGCTACTTCTCCGTATGAGAAGTGAGGCCTGGAAACACTAATATGTGGCAGTAATAACAAGCTTCACCACAGCTGTTTAACTACATTTTATATGACTATAATTAAGCTGATCTGCAGGAGACATTTTAGACAGTATACAGTAGATACAAGGCCTTACTCTTATTAATGAAAACCACTAACTATCACAGGATAAAAGGTAAAAGCTAAATCATAGCAGGGTTGTCATAAAAGTGGTTAAAGTGGGGACTAAATGGAGAGAAAACTATCATTAACTCAGTAAGCAATTCACCCTTCTCAAACAGAAATCTGCACCAGATCAGGGTGCTGTGCCAGGTCATATTCTTTTTTCAGTTTAGAGATTATTACAAGGGTAGAAATTCAGCAGGGCTTAGGAGAAGCAAGGTACTGTCTGTTATTGCCATGCCTCTAAGGCTGCGAGGGGCTCCTGACTTCCATGAAGTCTAGAGCATGGCAGGAACCAGCATGTGGTTCTTGCTGTTTCTCACAGCTCACAGGAAGAGAGAGCCCAGAAACATGACGCTATTTACATTCATAGTACACATAGGTGAGAAATGTGTTGGGTGAGCTATACTCCTCACAAAACACAAATCATTTGGTTTTGGCATCTGTGCCAGATGCTGATGATCCTGGCCGTATACTATCTTCCTACATATCGCAAGTGAAACTAAAAATTTTAAAACATGTAACTCAAGGGGGAGCCAACACTTTCAAATTGAGACCATCTTCCAAATGCATCCTTCAAACCGATCTTTTCCCAAGTTAACAAACTGAGACCTGAAAAAGAAATTCCACAACATAGAGCTTTCCCCCAAAAAGAAATATGTCAGCTGGCAGACACGCATCTACTTTTTTTAACCATATTTACTATCTGTCTTACAATGGGTCATATCTACCACAGTTTCCAAATGTTTAGTGTGACATCTGGCACACAAATAACCAATTTCAATTAACTGCATTTAACTGAAATGTGAATTTGGTTTCTGCTCGTATCATTTAACATTAACCTGGACACAAACACAGGCCTGTGCATCCTGCACTACTCTTTACATGTCCTCCAAGTTTTTAATCCCCAAGGTATCATTCCTGCAAAGCGCTCATTGAAAACTGAGTGGCTGTCCTATCTTAATAAGCATGGAAGGTCAGGCAGAATATTAAAATTATAACATTATCCAATATTTTTAACTACTATGCTTAAGATGAGTAAGTGGAACAAAAAAATTACATTATCATTTGGTGAATATCTTGCAACAGATAGATTGATTTTTTTCTGTCCAAGAGTATAATATTACACATTTGTAAACTTAATATCGAAATCCATTCTTTTTCTAGTCAAAACTGCAAATGCTCTACTGTGATCTGTCTGAAGACGTATGCACTAAACTGTTATATTATACACAGCATAATTCTTGGATCTTCACACAACATGAACACAAAACCGTTTATTAACTACCTAAAAAGAACATATTAAGGAAGAGAATTTTAATCTGTTCCACTAGAACATGAATATAAAATGACTACAAGATTCTAGGCCATAGGGATATTAATGGGAGCATTTTATCCGAGCGCTGCTATTAAGGCTTGTGATGAGGCTGCCCAGGCCTTTGTTTTAAACAGCGACATAAACAATCCAGGCCTTTGCTTGTGGTCTAGCTCCTCTGATTTTTAAGGTGTTGGCCTTTATTCAGACATTCTTATTCACAGGCTTCATGCAGTGGAAGTATGATATGTTATTTAATGCTTTAAATTAAAGCTTCAGAAATTCAACAAATTCTGTTATCAAGACCAGGACTCAAGCCTCATGCAGCTACTAGTAATATGTCATTAGGCAACCTAATAAAAGCCTTAAATCAATATCCTGAAAAACAGAACAATAATCCAAACCAAACCTTGCCACACAGCACTTAAAATCTGAAGAACAGTTTGAAGTTACTCCCTTAAACAAAATCTGCTTTAAAATAATGGGTACTTGAAGAAAATTACATATTAGCCAGCCACTATATGCCATTTCCCCATGTTATTACAGAGTCAGTTTATAAACCCAGTAAGAGTAATAGGACAACACTAACAATTAGGAAGTCAAAAATAGAAAGGTGTGTTTGGGACATTACTATTATGGATCTGTAGATATATCTAAATAAATTAAGACTATCATAACTATTAATTACGTAGAGATTGAGTAATGATGAATGAGTCCACCTTATGAAAACACAGAGACACAGTACTGTTTCAACTTCTAAATTTATAACAGTCTTGCCTTTTTCCATATTCAACAGTATTAAGCAGATGAGAACCACAGGGCAAAAAGGTCACTATTACTGATTTCTCTAATACTCCAGAGCATTTGTAGGAGAACAAGGTAGTGCAGATGCATTACAGACTGTATAAAATGGCATTTTTGAAGTCAAAATGAGCTAAAAATCTTTGATGAGGTCAGCTACTCATTAATAAAGGACAGCATGCTACAATCTAATGTCTGGATCAATGTAATTGCACTGAGAGAGATGAAAGGAAACTGCATGCATTAAGAATCTCACTATAAATTACACGGGTTCCATTATCTTACTCCCACTGAAGTCAACAGCAAATATTCATCAGCTACAATGGGATTGCTGATGGGGCCTAAATTATCCTTGGGTATACATCATAGGGCCAGTAATTTCCGTCTTTTACTCTGCTGATGAGAGGTAACCTCACAGACATGTCATTGAAGCTAGAATACCCTTATTTAAATAAAAGATCTAGAATGAAGACATTTCCCTTTATCGTCAACCTTTTCTGAAGAAAATTAACACCACCTCAGAGTTGTTATTGAGTTTCTCAGCTTTCCTGAAACTTGATATATGATGGGATAGATATTGATTGAATTTTGACAGTTGATGGAGGTATTGAATAGCACACACTTAAGCGAATCAAGTGATTTTGAGAGGGTAGCATGGAAGTATCCTGCTGCTGATCCTGGAGGATACATTTTAACAGCAGAATAAGCATTTAGTCCCATTAACAGAAAAAAACTATATCTTCACTATAGTGTTTTCCATTCCCTAGACGTAACTAACCATGGATTTTGTCAAACATGTCTGACACGTGAAGCCATGAAGCAGGTGAGACCATCATGTACTTTACCTACATTCAACGCAGGCACAGCATCTATTGAACATGAAAGACAGGCTTCAAGTTAGTGAGACTTGAGACCTACGGTTGGACTTGATGATCTTAAAGGTCTTTTCCAACCCAAATGATTCTATGACACTTAAGGTCAGCCGTTGAGACTGTGCAAGTCTTACTCTTTGTTTAAAATACTTCTTCCCCTGCACAGAGACCATATATACTAAGCAAAACGTTTGTTAGACAAGCTTCTCTCTTATACACACATACAGGTATCCATTTCCTATGGACTACAGTGGGACACAAAACTCAGCATCACTATTCCATTATAAATGGCTTGGGTGTATCTACTTTGTATATGTAAGTTAAGTATGTATATAATATATCACACATCTGCCAGGAGATTTTTTGCTTTACTAGAATCCAGTGTGGCAAAATCACAGTGACTGCGAAATATAATCTACCTTTTCTCTTTCTCTGGCTTTTTCAGCTCATCACCTCCAGGACCATCAGTTTTTTAACTGCTTTTGCAATTCATACTACTTGACCATTAGCAAGAAAAATTCTGGGATTGAGGCAATTCTTCTAGATTGAGGTATCCTGTGTTTATACTGATACCTGAACAATGTCTACCAGGTTACACTGAATTAAGGATCCCAGCACTCAACAAACAGAAAAAGGTGAATATGTGGAGATTAAGGAAGTATAAGACAATAAGACTGCCCAGGAGGAATGGATTTGGCCTTCACAGTAGTGTTTCAACCAAATCACTCAAATAGCATCTTCTGATGAACCCCAACATGCAACAAGAAAAGCCACCACTACTCATGTAATAGTTCAAAATCCCCTAGGAAATACCCTTGCATAATTATCAAAGCCATTTGGAAAATAAATTATATTTGTGCTACAAAGGGACTGTAGGATTTTTTTCGAGCAGGGAAAGAATCTGTGACAAAAATATATTTTACACCTTGACACAACTGATACTAAATGTCAGCCTTCTACTTGCGCAAGGAGTTATCCTGCTGACAGCTACAGAAGTCACCAGCTGAATGAGGAATTTTAAAATACAAGGCTGAGCCAACAGAAAAGTCTTGCTGGTCTAGTTCAAATCACCCCTTTTGCTAATGTCTAAATGCTGGCACTTTTCTACCTGCCTTTTTGTTGCGGGGGGAAGGGTGGTGGGGGTGGTGGGTACAGGACACAACACACACGACCCAAGTGGCTAGTTACACCCCTCTCCCAGTAATGATACAACACCACCACAACAAGCCTTTTTTTTTTTCAGTGACCTAGAAAGAAAATATGGATTCATGGCTTGAAGGGGTAATATGGTTAGATCCCTTAGCTAAAAAGCAACGAGTTGATGACTACAGAGTTCATAGTGAAACACAGCTGACCATTAGTGACTAGTTGTAGCCTTTTTTTAATAGCCATTATAAAGCACTTCATCATAAAATGGGAGTATTAGATTATGGTTTTTTTTTTTAGTCACCAAGAACTTGCTTGCTAAAACTCCTGAAAAGTGCTAGGAAAGATGTCATGTCCCTCCTAGATGGGAGGGAGACCAAAGTCAGAAATCAGCCTCAGGATGCACTGATGCATCCCACTTTCGTTCTCTATTTCTGCTTCATCTCCAATACATCAGAAACAAAAAAAAAAAAGAAAAAAAAAAGGCAAGCAAATAAATGATAATTCTAATATAAACCCTAGGAGCCAAGTTATGTATCAAAAGGAGACAGAAGAATCTTTTCCGGTTGCCAGAAGGTAACCAGCAGAAGCCCTTAAGCATGAGTTAGCAGAATACAAATACAGTACAAAATCTAATCAAATTTGACACCCTCCACCTGTCACCCAGTTTTACCAATAAATTGAGCACCCACGGGTTTATACCACAAACTTAATTTCCTTTCTTCGGTAATTCCCTATACTGTTCACGCCTGCCAAAAGCTTTATCAAGCGCCATCATTAGAAATAAATAGTTAAGTAGTCTTTTTTTTTTTTTTTAAAGTAAAAGAATTTGTAGAAATGTTAAAAGAAGCCTTCTAATTCCTAGTCTCCCTACAAAAAATAGTTGTGAACATCCATGTGAACTTTCTTTCAAATTATCCTTCAAGTTATGTGACTTTTCTTGTCATTAAGATTTACACCCCCTTGCCTTTCCCCTCCCCAGATATTCATAGGCGGTTATCAAAACATGTTTCCCTTAAAGTGTCTTGATTGTTATATCCCAAGCTCATGCTAACCTTTCCACCATTGTATATATTGGTGGCTCAGCTACCCCACCAGCCGCATCTGTTACACCCTGCGTCAGCTAAGAATTGCAACGAACACTTCAACAAGTGAAGGAACTTTCCCTTGAGTTTCATTTCTTGATTTTTGGTTTTAAGGCAAATCCTTTCTGATAACACACCTAGGACATATTTCTAATACAGATCAACGCAGCTACTGAAACGTTAATCTATGCATATCTTGAACTCCATTTTGACACATCAGCATAAAAGGGGAAAAAAAGTTAAAAGCAATGCATTCCCTTATCTCATTTCCACTTTTTTTTGTGGTATAAATGTACACAGTGAATTAGACATTATACCCGCTATCCAGACATCAACAATAGGATAGTACAACAGCAACGTAGATTTAAAGTACAGTTTAAATCCAAACTGCTTGGAGTAGAATCTAACAGGACGATGAGTTAGCAGAAATTTCACACCCAGCATGTTCCTATACAAAGTCTTCCACCCAAGTCTACATACCCTGAAGTTAAGACTAGCAATAAAAAGGGAAAAGAAAAAAAAAAAAGATCGATTTCAACGATTTCAGTCTTCTGCACTTGAGGGATGGGGGAAGGGCAGAATAGTATAAATAGGGAAAAATCACCTTTTAAAGTTTTCCAGGAGCAATCATTTAAGCTGCTATTGAAAGAGATAGTAAACTTGCAATGTATATATTCTTTAATTTCTCAGTTCCCTTTCAAGGAAGCATTTTGAGAGGACGTGAATATGGAACCAGCCTGCAACTGAGGACTTGTTTATGCTTAGGCATTACATGATCGTTATCACTCTTTGCCAGTATTCTGCATTACAAAGACATCAATGCAACAAGTTCAGAGTGGAGCTCTCACAAAACCTGTAACTATCTGAATAAGGACTCAGAGGGGTGGGGAGGAAGAGGTCAATTTATACTTGTTTCTTTTTGCAATCATACAAAAGCTCACAAGAATATAAAGCTATGATCTGCTGAAAACAGAACCAGCTGAAATGTCTTTTCCCAGAACAGTCTGGCAGCATGAGATGAGCTGCTTGGTTGCAGTGGGAGGGCGGTGGGGTACACCTGCACAGTGAAAGTTTAGCCTATGCAGATTACTGAAAAAAATTGTTTGGGGTGTGGTGGTGGAAACGACACCCCTAAAACTGTTTTGGAATGACTGAAAATATTTTTTTCTTTGAATACAAAAAACCCACAACTTTTCACCTCGAAGATGCAGAAAGGTAGAATTAGGGTTGGTAGGTTTGGTTTGGGTTGAGTTTTTTTCCCCCCAATTCAATTGTCTCCAGTTTTTGGGGAAACCATACTAAAATGCCATATATACCAAATACCTCTAAGACTATGTCCCCAATTGGTTTTTAGGTAATCTATTTGTAATTTGTCTCCCGTAAGTATAGAAAACATGCTCAAAACAGATTTTTTCCCTGTATCCACTTGCGCGATTGAATAACTGATGAATTGAGTACAAAGGAGAAACATTGTAATATTATTGGCTGCTTTTTGTGAGCAGATGGTTCTTCAGATTCTTCTGATTTACCTTTAAAATTAATATAAACTCAACCTGCAAACAGCATAATTTTAAAGTACAATTACAATGCAAAAGCCCATTTTCAAAATATACACACACAGAACATTGTTTTTTCTCTACAGAAGTGTTAAGTCTGTCTGTCTGGATAACTAATACAAAGGAAAACACAAGGGAACATTAGATTCATAGTACAGTCATCAACAAAATGTTGTTACAGTATTTCCCTTTTAATAAAGCCGGCAGCTGGCGGAGTAAGCTGCCTTTTCTCTTTCCTTGGGCTATGCCTTGTAAAGGCTAGGAAGTCTGATTAACAGTAGCTGGTTTGCAGCTCATTCACAGCAAGCTAGAGACAGAGGACTAGTCCAACACAGCCTGCAAAGGAAATGTGTTCCTTCAGTGGAGAACAGGGCCACTTTTTGTTAAAGAGCTCTATAGCACTTCCAGCACCATTATATATGAGCAGGTGCACATCCTATGAAAGTAATCTTTGGCATTTTTAGAAAACACTGATTTAAAGTTTTTAGAGGACTCCAATTTACTATACCCAATGCAAATGAGACAGAGAACCAACAGGGAAACAGAATCAGGTTTGGTAACTCAAACCAGTGAAAAGTTACTTCTACGTATTTCTTAAACACAATTACAACTTGGAAAGCCTGATGGCCACAGTTAAAAGCCATGAAATTTAAACAAGTTTACACCATCTGAAAGCAGTCCTGTCCTTCACAAAATTCCAGCATGACGGTCAGCACACCCACAACAATCCTCCTGCTGAAGTTCAGCAACTAGATTCTGAACCAATCCTGGGTTATAATTTTGCTTTTTAAAAAATAAGACAAAACTGTAACACAGTAATCAAATTAATTTCTTTGAAATTACTAATTATTTACTCCAAATCAAAATTCTGTGGAAAACAACTGAGATTAAAGGTCAGACCATATTAAAGCCATTTATTAGAAATGGTAGTCAGGCATAACTGTAGTTATGTTTTCAAACATAAAGGAAGCATGAATCAAGTACTAAATTTAAAAAAAACATGACATGTCAATTTGTAGCAGCAATGGCATTAGAATGTGTTGCAAAATCATCAATAAGCACATTTCTAACACAATAACTGCACAAAACAGAAATGAACATTCACCACATAGGCCTTTTCTGGTTTCACAGCTATATCAGCAAGCCTGTCTTAACGTCTGTTTCCTTCCGAATATTTAGTTACTTCTTCAAGCAGCATTCTAGAATATTTAGGAAAATTGTAATGTGAGAAAACATCACTAGTAAGAATCTCAGCTCTAACTGGAGATAAAGCCTAGTAACAGTACAAATACCTTAACAGAAAAAAAAGCAAACAACAGCAAAAGACTCACTCCACACAGCTCATACATATAGAGCACAAACCTAGAATTTTTTGATAAAATAATATTTTTACCTTATAGAACATTCAGGATTGTTGTCCTGCACTGCACATATACTTGAATAGCAATGAACTGTTACATATATCAGATTAAATCTTCTCTTAAAAGAAACCTGGCAAAAATATTTTGGTTCCAGGAGTTTGGTTTGTTGGTTTGTTTTGGTGTAGGCACCAACAGTCAAATACATAGACTCAGACCAGTGCAGTGCATCATCAGGGAACTGCTTCAGTATGTAAACAAGCCCTACAGCTTAGGTACTAACCTTAACACTCAGTAAGCCTCGTAAAGAATGAAAAGAAAAAAAAATAAATCTCATTGCATTTAGCTCTGAGATTGATAAAACTACCTTGTATACCTGCAGAGTACACTTCAGCTGGGTCAGACTGGAGCCCAGTGGGGAGGAAGGTTGGGGAAAAAGTGTTATCAGGTGAAGTAAATGATGTAATGAAGGATGTTCAGGGGCTCATACTGATCAGCCCTGTGCTTGACTGCCACTGTTTGTGGTGGGACAAACTCCACTGTTTCTGCTATACTGTGTCTGTCTTACTTCCAGGGTCAGGAGGAACTTGGTGTTTTGACCCTGGGGTTGGTGAGAGACTGTGGTAACGTTCTTCCTCATGCTGAGGAATACTACCTAACACATTCCTCCCTAACTTCCTTTAACAAAGGAACATAACAATGCACATGAAAGGATTTAGGTTAAATTGATACCATCTGGTAACCTTTCCCAGGTGAAGTTTCCACAATAAAACTTACAACTTCCAAGTCCCCAGAGGAACTAGTCCATCATATCAGACATAGTGACTACAGTACAGAATCTTACTTTGCAGAAGTGGATGTCTCTTCCTTTTTAAATGTATGCAGTCATGTCAAGCATCTGAAAAGCAAACTCCATTTAGTGTTTCAAATTACATGTTTTCAGTAGAATGAGGTATTCATAAAACACCTCCACAGTTTTGCATCTGTACTATTGAGAAACAAAATAATTTTGCCTTAAAGTATTTAATGTCTTGAATATTTTATTATTAGTATTATTAAGTTGTCTCCCACCACAACTGTATTAATAGTTATTTTGCAATTAAGTAAACGAAAACTCAAGCTGGGAGCTTGAGAAACTGAGTGTTCCACACATTTTGCAATGCACTATAAACAGGTAGGACAAAGAAAAGCAAGAAAGGCTTTATTTTAGCTGAACATTTCACAAAGATAACAAGGGACAACCCCCCATCTCCTGTACGGACTTCTGCCAAGTTGTCGCAGTCCAAACGCAGAAATCCTTCGTGCCCCAAAGTCTTGACCCCTGTCCACTAGTCTTCATCTTCACACAAAGTTTATCATGTCAAAGATTGAGTTACTGTCATGCTTTGATTTCACTTCAAGGAAAAATATATCATGCACACCTCAGTGACTACCACTGATGACTGTATTCAAAATGTGCATTAAAAAGGACAGAGACCAGGTGTGGAAAATGTCAACTCAAAATGGAAGTTATGAGCATTTGGAAGAGAGGAGATATAACAAAAAGTTTTACAACCTTGACTGTAATGGTTATTGCCACAGACAGCTATAACAAAAACGAGGCTAACGGGTGACATCATGGCTCTGTATGATAGGACTGGCTTGCTTCTAGGCAGATGAATTGATCTGTGAAAAAACCTGGAAGTTCTAGCCAAAAAAACCCCCAGTACACATGTATTTTTAAAGGACCTTTGCAGTCTTCATTCCTTCATTTTCATTTACCTTGCCTGCAGCTGCTAATTCTGAAGCCTGTTTATTTCATTGAAAACTGTCTGTCAGTGACAGCTTCCAGGACAGCTGAGAGTCACAGATGTATGGCACCTGTGAAGTCAGTTAACCTTTATGAAACTTTAGGTTATTTGGTGAAAAATTTGCCAGTAAAACAATTTGCCTCAGATGTATATCCTTGCACCAGGAATAAAGTTGCTGATCACGCTAAACTGATTAGATTAGCGATCAACTTGCATATGCTAATTAAGCACAGGCTGGCACTAAGAAAAAGCCAATTCTATTTAGACACCAGAGAGAAATTCTGATTGCTAAGACTTGGTATAGAAACAGTTTTCACAGATATTACTACTGACTATTCCCATCAATACTACAAAATACATGTATAATAACTTTCCTTACCTGTTGCTTTAGCCATGCCACCTGATCTCCCCACAGAATCAGAGAATACTTCAGTGTAATTACCCACTAAGCTGTATACTTTAAGCATACAATCTGAATACAGTGAGTAAAAACTGCAAATACATAGGTGTGCAGATTGAATGTCTGATTATTGCCTGCATTTTTTCCTGACAATCTAATCCTACATCATTACGCCTCTAGCTATATTTTTGACTAGTTTTCCTTCCTATACAGCTGCTCTGCCCAAGCCCTAGATGTCAGCTTTGATACAGCTCCTTCTGTCACATAGCACCTTTGCAAAAGTACTAATCAAGCTTTCACCTTCATTATTCCTCCTAATGACTCACATCTATCACAAAGCCACATGGACATAAAGAGAAAAATGATAACCAGCTTAAAATAAAAGAACATTCTCAACACATGCTTATTTATTGCCATACTTTACTAAAGAAATGCTTTATAAGCTTTTCTGGCTTTTATGTTCAGTTGTAATATCAGCCACAAGTTCCACGGGATAAAGACCATGCCTTTGTCCATTAAGGAAGTACAGAGCCTGAGTTCATTCAAAGATTAAGAGAGTCAATGAAGTAATTTACCAATAATTTAGCTGTCAGACAGCTCTGAACTAATGCTAGTCTGTAAAAAACTAGCAGTACAGCTGTACCTCAGATTTAGCTGTTAAAGAATTCATTGAGAAATTCCTCCTTCTCCTGAGTGGACTTTAGGGTAAAAGACTGACAAAGTATTAGTTATGGCTTCTCAGCCATTATTTTATCCTTCACAAAAAAAATCACAATAAACCTAAATGCTCAGGAGAGTGAGCATTGCGAAGAGTAGAAAGGATAGACAGGACACAAAGCAAATAACATACTAAACAAACACACAATGAAAAGCCTTTCATTCTACATAAATTTTCCATTTTAATGTTATACGCATTCACCTTAATCTGATATCAAATCATGCAATTTCTGGAATATATTACCAACTACCAAAAAAACTAGCTAAAACATTGTTACGACGACAAGAAAATATGTGTCACTATAATACAAATACATTTAAGCATCTAGGTAAAGGGGGGAGAAGGAAAAAAAAAATCTTTGTAAATGGGAGTAAGTGGTCTTAAACAGAAGCAAGAGACAAGAAATCAAGACCAAAATTTGAAATGTAACTACCAAGGTAAGTAAACCCAAGACAATCTTACCCATGTTTCATCAGTGCATGAACCAGGGTGGGGAGGAGGCCAAGTAGATTTTTATTCTTACAAATGCAAGACATACAAGATAGAAATCTAAAAGATAATGAGCAGATGGGGCATGAGAATTTTCTACTAGAAAATGGCATTTAATTGTTGTATAGTTAATTAAATGCTGTTCATTAAAAGCTGTTACTTAAATTTGAGGTCGTCTTATATGGTAATGGTTGTGTTTTGCTGTATGTGCTGTGTATTTTGTATAAATGTGTATTTATTAATTTTGGAATGAAAAGGAATACAATAATTTTTTGATGAATCTGAGAAATTTCCCATTTTTAATATATCAACTAATAAAAAACTTAATTTGATCAATATTTTTGTTGTTACCAGGCAATTCAGATTTAGAAGAGATGTCCAAAACACTCAGAATTAAGAATTCATTGAACAAGGGTACTGAAGGTTGCTTGTTTTTCTTGGTTTAAAAACAATGTTTTTAAATATATCTTTTAAGACTTTAAAATATAATATTTCTGAAAACAAAAAAAAATAAGACACCTTTCAAATTCAAACATTTTTCTAATAGTTTCTTCTGCTTCCACCATTTTAAGGGGGTTGTTTGCTTCATAGAAATCCTTCAAAGTAGTCAAGAGTAAAATCCATTGTCTGTGAGAAACAATTAACACGTACAAATAGTTTAAAAATACTGCAAATTAGACACAATTATGAACAAAAGAACGATTCTGTACTGCTAAGCAATACTGTACAGTTAGCCTTACAACTGCTCAGATTTAGCAGTACAATTACATATCTGAGCAATTCAAATCAATGTGATTAATATCCTGTAAGCAGAAAGTGAACTACCGTCGCTATTTATTGAACGTTGTGAAATTACCCTCATCTTCCCTAATTTTAATACCTAGGATCAAACCTGAAGTCAACAGGTCATGCAGATAACTTTTGTCTCCAAAACAGGGAGTGTGCAGTACAGACCATATTTTAGACATATTTTGTAGAATTTCACTTTCTCTGGGTTACATAATTCAGTTATGCTTTCTGCTGCATTTATCCTCTCTATTTCTAATGATTATTACTTTGGTTACTTTTCCTGTGGAGATAGGCAACCAATAATAGAGAAAAAAAACCAAATAAGGCAAAACAGAAAAATAGCGCTTTGAGAAGTTTCATCTACACTTCTTAGAAAACAGAGGTGCATCTCTATGGACATTCCCCTTTACCTGTCACCCTGAGGCCAAGAACTCAAAGCACCTCTGCCCAGTACAGGTAATGCATTTGTTGTCTGAAACAGCACAGCTGGCACTTGGCTCCTGGATCCAGTCAAAATGCAGTAGAGCACTGCCTGGTTGGCACTTTTGCAGGTGTGGACTCTTCCCATTTGATGCTATTGCTCCAAGTTTTTCTTAAAAGTTCAAAGTTCGGGGAGGCAGCAGTGGCTGGTAATAGAATACTTTTGTATGTGACCAAAATAGAGGATAAGAACTGGTAATGCATCCTACATTGTATCTTATTTCATGCACAGTTTTGACAATCGTGAGAAAATATAATTTATAATACCCAATATTCTCAAGAAAGATATACTAAAATGCTTCTACAGCTTTCAGTAGGAAATAATTGTGTTAAAGCCAAGAAACAAAATGAATTTTTAGATCATGCAAGAAAATGCCACATGTGAAGGAATAACACTAAGTTCCAAATCAGCTTATATCTTTATGGAAGAGAATTTATGGAGAAAAAACAGATAATACTGTTACTAGTGATCAAATTTTACCTCTCCTGGCTAAGTAATACACTTTATGTTGAACAAACTCTAGTTGCAGTAGAGCTTGATAGAGACGTCTCATGTATCAATGGTGTCTATATTTCATATTACCAGCCTTGAATGAAAGGAGTTCTCCACACAAAGTAGAATCAAGGAGGTGGTAAAAATGGCATGCTTTCCTGCTTTCCTCTCAAAAGCCTGTTCGGCAAGTCACATATTTCTAAATATATATTTGAAAAGTGTGTGTATGTGTGTGTAATTTTTCAGGTATTTCTGTGTCCCATGTATGACAATCAGTGCTTGGGCCTTGATGGGAAAGATAGCCAGAATCATCCCAAACTGTATGTCAAACCTCTGAGGGACTGACAGGACCCTGTCTGGGACATATGGCAAAGCCCTAAAAACATGTAAATTTGTTTAAATGTTGTGAATTACACCTTGACATAAGTGGTTCCTATTTTCTCTACTGCATCTGTCAACAGACGACACACACTACAGCAGTTTCCTCTTGACATTAAAATTAAGCATTTCAAAACTGAACTGAATTCAAAATGGAACTGAATTGTCTATCCAGCCCACTGAGCAACTCTTAACAGCTGCAAAACAGCAGCACAAAAACTGTTTTGGAATGATGAAAGGACTAGCCTTCCACTCTGTATTAGCTAAGGATTTGGGAGATCGTATGCTTCTCGGGGCCTCTGTGGTCCCAGTAAGAGAAATTATGCCTGAACAAAGTTTTTTTGCATAAGTATGCTTTTTGGCATAGTATACCTGATGCACCATGTATGACTTAATGCACGTGACTACTAGACATTTTATGGGCACCTGACAGTCTAGGCTTCCAAGTACCAGGAAAAGCCACCAAAGTCTATAAAAATACAGCATAAATGACATCTTTCATGCTTTTTTATGGGAGACAGGATTTAATGGTAAAATATGTGAAATCTCACATTATAGCAGAGTGTCTGGGTGCATTAGCAATCGCTGCTGGATATGAAGTTAGACCTTCGACCCTCATGACTTAGGAGGGCCATGTTTCCAGCCACTGGCTAGGATGCTTCCACCTCTTCCAGTAGCTCACAATAAAGGCATGGATGTTGAAGCAGTTTAAAAATGTTTTTGTTGCTACATGACTTGTTCCTCAGAGACAGAAAGGATTTCAGCCAATGTGGCATCTTTTAGAAAATGTACTGTACTGATTGCTTCTGTAACCTGGCCTTGAAAAGTAACTGCAGTTTGCTGGAAACACCCCCTCGAATCAGTTAAAGGGCTAGCATTCATCTCTTTAAATTAAAGTGAAATTAAATCAAGTTGAATTCCAACTAGCTCTGCCTGCCAAGAAATTTCAGAGGACTGGCATCTCTAGAAGAATCCAAATGGTCTACAATGGTGGCACAGCTCTGACTGGAACCCAAATAAATTTTATAGCAAAGATATATAGAAAGATATATATAGGTAAGAAAGCCACAACTGAAGAATAACTACAGAATGTCATGCTTCAGGTCACAGGCAGCAGTCTCATAGTATGACACAAACTAAAATTATGTACTTTCCACTGAGAATCCTCATAGATGTCAGGAAAGGGACTGCACAAAGATCAAGGGAGAAATGCAGTCTTTCCTTAGTGCCAACCTTAAGCTAGGAAATTGACTTTTCTTAAACCCCTTTTATTCCTCCTTTGTTACATCTCTTCCTATTATCACATTAATTTTTCCTCCCAATTCAATTTTTTTATTTTGTTTTGTGTTTCCATTGACATTAACTCCCTGCATTCTCAGGCCATTTGTTTCATCTCATTAAAAATATCAGCATGTAAACAGTTAACATGGAGACAGGTGCACCATTACTGGGATTTCACTACTCTCTCACTGTCAATGTAGGACTTGATAATGCCCATTCAGGTTATTCCTTTATCTCATTCCATACCAAAGAAGATGTAATGGCTTCATTTTTGTAGGATTTTCTATCCATACCTTTAATATGTTTTTTTATGTTAAAGGAAAGTTTAAGTTATGACTGATTAACTAAATATGCAGTACACATGTACTAAAATATTACAAGTACTAAAATACAAGTGTAGATTATTATGGCCATGGATTTCAAAACTGGCTAGCACAATTATTTCTCTAATGTCACCCTAAGGTACTACTGAAAGTAGTTTTATAGCATTTAATTTCTCCAGTAAGTATAGCATCAGCCATATAACTTATGAAAACAG
This sequence comes from Chionis minor, assembly GCA_013398295.1. Classification (NCBI taxonomy): domain Eukaryota; kingdom Metazoa; phylum Chordata; class Aves; order Charadriiformes; family Chionidae; genus Chionis; species Chionis minor. Next base: position 46,793 of record VZSF01008796.1, read on the forward strand.
CACTCATAGAAAGATGATGAAGCAGAGATTCTTCCAACTCCAGCAGCTTCAAATATCCCCATAGTATGATATATAGACATTGCATGCAACAAGCAGAAAGCAGGATTAACTTTTCAGCTTGCATAATGTAAGCCGTAGTAAGTAGCAGAAAACCATGCTGGCTATTGAGCACGTCCATTTCCTTATGCAATTGGAACCAGTGATGGATGTTGGTATACTGAAAAATAAAAAGGCCAGAAAACTGGATTCACAGCTCTCCAGCTGAGGTAGTTTATTATCTGGCTCTGACATAAAGAAAAGGAATTGCAGACTAAACATATTTTAAAACCTGCAGGAGAATATATGCATTTACTCTTACTCCACATTAGCATGGAATAGGGTCGGGATGTTCATTTGATTTCTTCCTGCTTTCTACTGGCCAATAACTGACATATTAACTATGTTCCATCAAAGATGCTTTTCATATGGATTCAGTCATATACTGGCAAATAAAGAGTGGGTAAACTCATGTGTCTGATGCACATGAAAAGTGGAGACAAACATTAAGTTGCCTTATGTACTAATTCACATTTACCTAAGATTTAGTACACCATGGTTTATATCAACTAGAGTTTTATTTTAAGGCAGTTGCAGTTATTTTACGCAGTTGCATCATTTTGCATTCTGGTGGGGATGAGGAAATTCTTATGCATCATCTTGATTCTGACAGTGGCCAGCTTAAACTTTGAAACATGAGTCTGAAATTCTGCATTTTAGAGTATGAGTATCACAAATTTAACATTTCTGCTACTGGGAACCCAAAGTCTATTTGAAGCTATGCAACTGAGTGTTATGTGGGTTTTTTTTCTTACTTTCTTCCTTAAAGTGAAAATATTCCCTCTGAAAATAAATTTTTATTTTAAAATAAAACATCTGTAGCAAATTATTAATTTAATTTCACGGGAAACTGGCTTTACGAAGCTGTTCTGCTGACAGGGTTTGTTGTGTGTCTCCATATAAAGTTGTGCCTTTTTACTAATTTTCTCCATTAATGCAATGCTGCATGTCTACCACAACCACTTATAACTGATTAGAAATCATTGCTTGAGCTGAGGTCTTTAAACCGGCTCCTTCAATTTTTTATTTTAGTCTCACATTCTGCTTTATTTATTTTAAATTGCAACAGTTTCCTAATCTTTTCTCTCAAACTCTGATGCTTCGCTAAAACTAGAACATTTTTATAATCTCCAAAAATCCTAATGGTAATTAAAAGGTTCCTCATTCTCCTAAATCCCTATGCATACATACAGATACTTAGTCTTAGAATTTTAGAAGCAGCTCCAGTTTATCTCCTTCATTTCCATATGGATTTTTGCCACGTGGCCTACAGAGCATTAGCTTATGGTTTTGCACTTCCCTGAAATGAACCATAACAAAGGGAAAGACCTTGTATGAAAAGTGTGCCCCTATGCTCAAGGGATTCAAAGAGGTAAATCTTTCTGATTCACACAAATGGCTGCAGTGCCCTATTTATGACATTTGACGATTAAGGCCTTGAACTAGTAAAGTTCTTAAGTACATGCTTAACTTTTAATTCAATAGAAGCATTCACCTGTTTGAAATGCTTAAATGCTTTGTTGAATTGTGACCCAAATAAAGTGAACAAGCAATGAAAAAAGGAAGCAATAAAATTTACCTATGCAGTAAACACACTGAAGCCTATTTCAAGCTGCCCCAGCCACTAGCTATGCAGCTGCTGCCACCACAGGCCGCAAGCGTACTCAAATCTGCTCACAATCATAGTGAAACAAGCACTCAAATCTATTTCCTCTTCTCTTCCCTTCCCCAAGGACATACATATCCATCTTCACTCTGCACAGCCATCTATTTCGAGACACCTATGCTCCCTTCGTCTGTTCTTCTATGAAACTCTTGAGGGAACACACGGTGAAGAATTAAAGATTAAGTTCCGGCTCCTTTACAATACTTCAGTAAGGATAATCATAATACAGGAAAAAGTTACTGTAATGCTCTAACTAGGACACCTCTCCAGTTAAAGAAAAGTTCCCAGGTAGCTTTTCTAAACAAATAGTCATATGCAAAAAAGTATTCCGTAGACTCCCCAGACGTGGAACCGTTCTCCCATGAATAAACTCTCAAATTTTAATAAACTCCACCTTTATCTGTGGTCTTCTCTCTTTTGTTTAGTTTTCTACAGACATTTGAAACTCTTCCATTTATCAGACCATTTTACTAGTGTTTGATATAAATAGGCTTGATTTTACCTCTTTAATCTTGATTTCAGCTTTCATTTTGAGTTACCTACTTTATTTTCATGTGTCACTTTAGATTAATTTGTTATGCTAAGTACTTGCCAAATAAATAATGAGCTTTCAAACAAGCCCATATGTAATAAGGCAAGGATTCAATCATTCTTAACATTATTAACATTTTACTACTGTATCACCATCATGGCTGAAAATATGATAGACACCTTTAGGATTTCCACAGGCCTCAGTCCAGTGAACCATTGTTGCTGCTAAGACATTGGCATCTAATGATCTGTAATAATGATGAAGAAGGAGCAATTCTTTCTAATGAACCCTGCCACCAGACACTCTTGATGTCACTTATTTCAGTACTAAAATTATTATAAAGTTTCTGCCTACTGCTGAAAGCTTATTTTGGAGAGGAGAAAGAGAATCAAGAGTCTAAGATTATGCAGAGAGATTTTGTTTAATTTTTTATTTAGCAATAAATGTCTTTGAGTTAATTTTGTTTCCTATCTGATTGTCCTTAAAACTGATATTTGCATGACAGCCACAGGTAAACAGAAGTACAAGAAGTATAAACAGATGAGGTGATACCATACCAACTGCCAGTGGTATGTGGGAAAGGGATCTATGCATCCCATCCCCAGCACCTGAAGCTGCCTTTGCCACATTGTGAATACCAATATCTGGTCTCGGGCAGTTTGAGGTATATTCTTACTCACTTTTCAAAACGTAGCTTGTCTCCTGGGATTGACTCAGATTCTAAAGATTCTAAGATTCTAAGATCACTCACAAATTCCTTTGAGAATTCTTTCAACACCACTGTAAAGAGGTGGAATATTATTTTCTTGAACAAAAAATGCGCAGTTCCAAGGATACAATTTTTTCCAGTTTTTCCACAGCTGTTTTGCTACAAAAATGAANGTGGTGGTGTTGAAAGTACAAGATCAAAGAGAAAAACCTGTCATTTGCATGTATTTCAGAATTTTCGTCCATAATTACACATTCATCTCTCCTCCCTATTCTAGCTACATCATTAGGAATGGACAAAAGGAAGCAGCCACTTAAATTGCAAAATCCAGTCCTTTGCAACCCCTAAAAGCAAACAATAATCTAGTGTGATCTACATGTCTTTGCATACTGCCAGGCAGAAAGTATTGTCAACTCCTTGGAAAAAACTAAAAACTGAATGTCCGAAACACACAGCTATAAGGTACCACAGCAGAGCAGGAAGGTTGGAGAGAATCACCAACATCCCAGGTCCTACCAGTAGGAAGGAATTTATGAAAGGTTTTGAGGCCATATTGCCATGATTAATCACAGTCAAGTACCCATCTGCTTCTGGAGACGTGGAATCTGAAAACTCAAAAAACATGTATGGGAATGAATCCCTGCAGCTACAGAGACCCTCGGGCCTGAAAAAGGTGACAAGTCTCTCCAAGGGGCCTGGGTATGAATGCTGGTACTAAACACCAATATCAGGCAGTGGTGAGGCAGAGCCCTGCTCTGAGACATGTGCTCTCTTCGCAGCTTGTATAGAGGGATGGAAGAGTATTGCCCAGTAGACCAATGTCACTGTTTACTCACCATGTAAAATGGTGATAATGATTCTAGCAGACAGGAGACAGCTCCTTAAAGATCTCTGAGGGGCTGTGCATTTCAGGTCTTTTAGAAACTGTTTTTAACTGTACCAAATAAACAAACAGAAAGCCATATAAAAGTACAGGATTATGACTATTGAACTTGGTACTGTGGAATTGTGTCATAAATGATAGCATTGACAAAGCTTAGTGAAGACTGAGGTTTTTGCAACATTATCTCAAGTTCATCTCTTTCTTGTGTATTAAATGCATGTGCTGCCAAGGTGACCTAAAAAGAAGCCATATGCGATTCATTAAATTTAGACCTCAGATTCAAATGTTGTTCAGCTCACACATGTATGCATTAGCTGTTTTTCACCTCTTCTCTCTTCCCCAAAAGTTCTTCTTTTTGCTTAGCTGGAATGTTTTCAGTGGTTTGAGTGGTGCCAAAACAGAATTATACTTGCTAATTTCCCCTTACCTGTAGCTGCCTGCATGCAGCCCTAGCCAGAATACAGCCCTTGGCATTAACAACCTGACAGCAAGGGAACAATATTTCCCTCTGCAGTAAAAGAGTTAATGGGGAAAATCCACATTTAAGGCAGTCATCTGACGTCAAAGACCGAGAAATGGTTTGGGGGCCAAATTGCATTTCTGTGTAGGAAACAAACACCATTTCTCACATAATTTCAGAAGATGATATTTTCCAGAAAACCCTAAGAAGATGTAGTATAAGTGAATTTCAATGTATTCATTAATGAGCAAACTAAATCTTCAAGTTAGTTCGTTAAGTATAATTATCCTTCATTCAGTCATTTCTTTTTATTAGCCATTTTATGTTGCTGTAGTAATTATAGCCAGGTACATTTGCATGTGGGCTGGCAATGGAAGAGGTGTTCTTCGCAGAATGTTTGTCACAGAAAAAGTGGACTTTAGAGAAACTGATATTATGTGATTGTTACTGAACGCACTTGGAAAGGTTACAAGGAATAAACTAATTACTTTAATGTTCATAGATTTGTCCGAGAAAAAAAGCGCTACACTGTGAAATGGGTAAGCAAATAAAATATAAAATATAGGTGAAGCCCTGGTAAATATGAGTAGGAGATTTTGTTTACTTAGAACTAGACTGGAATACATTAAGGAAGATAGAAGATTCATGTGGATTTAGTATGAGATTGCTTTGAAACTCCATCAGTTATTTGCGATTGCCAAGCAGTAAGACGGGAATATTATTGCTATGTCTGGGAAGAAGTACCACCAAAACTATGAGCTATTTAAAGGCAGTGAAAAAGCCAAAGAACAGTTATTTCAATCTCAGTAAGGGTCAATCTCTCAAGCTCTTGCTCAATTATAGTCAGTCCTTACTCATGTAAGTCTCCCACTAACTTCAAGGAGTTTTACCTGAACTGAAGCAAAGCCAGTAACAATTGCTGGACAAAGATTTTTTAGCCCGTGTGGCAAAAAATATCATACATTGCTGTGTGGAGAGATTCCATAGAATTGAAGGGTTTATACTAAAAAATCAATAATGCACAGAATACATTTCAACCAAGTGAGCTGTTGTTTCAGAGTAGGGTCTGAAATGGTGGGGTGAGGCAGAAGAAAAAGAGGCGGGAGCTTCCCTTCTGCAATACACTCTTCAGCAGAAATCACCAGTAGAAATGTAAAGGGCCTAGAAAGCTCGCACTTTTTTTATTGCCATTAGCAATGCATCCATAATAGCAAAATCATCATCCTAAACAGAACTGTTCTCAGAAGGGAAGCTGTGAATGCCACGACATCAGGCACACAACATGAAATGGAAAAGTCACATTAAGGAACACAGGAAAATGAACTATAAAGGTGGGGGGGGGAGCGGGGCAGGGGGATTATGAAACTGATTTTATAATCTTGCTCTCATATGCCTCAGACAGGAGGGTAAAGTCAGCTCATAAGCCAGCAGAAGTGAAAATCATGCTTGCAGCCGCCTTGGCTTGCAGCACACCGGGGAGCAGCAGCTCCATGCAGGCTCAGCACCTGAGGAACCAGAGCCAGGCCCATGCTGCAGCTCTCGCTCCGCGACACCATGGCTGGCACGCAGAGAAAAGCTTATAGCCTCAGAGTCCAAGGACTTACCTGAGCACTATCAAGCTCTCCAGCAATATGCAGCCCCTGGCCAGACAAGCAGTACAAGTACTCTTCTCACAGACTCAGCGATCCGTGTGCTCCCTCACCTCAGCAGCACAGTCCCCATCTCCTCACAAAAAGCTGAGCAACACCGGTCTCGGTCCCCAGAAGACATCTTGGGGACAGGGGAATAGTTTTGAGAGCACAGAGGCCATCACAGCTTCAGAAAACACCTCAGGGAGGCAGGAGGGCTGCGCCGCAGCTGCTTATGGCGGCTGTGGAAGGGCGGTGGCCCCTCCTGCCCCACTGCTGCTGAGGCGCCGAGCGCGGCCTAAGCCCCCGCCTCACCTGCGGCTGCCGGTGGAGAAAGGACCCGCGGCTGAGGGGAAGCGAAGCGTGCACGTGCCGGCTTCTGGGACCAGAGCGTTTACTTTCTGCTTCTTTTTGAAAAAAAGAAAAAGGGAAAAAAAAAGCCTGTTAGCAAAAAGTAAGTTTTGGGGAGAAAATGGAAATGAACGCTTGAGTGAAAGAGAGAAAAAAGCGAAAGAAAAGCCCCACGTGGGCATTTCTACCAAGCTAGAGCTTTCTAAAAAGAAAGCAAGAAAAAGAAAAGAAATTTAGCAAGAAAGCTGTGCTTTATTTTGAAGGAATTCTTTCTAGAGCAACGCTATCCAAGCACACATCCACTGACCCGTTAGGTTTTAAATGAAGATTCTCTTACGCATTTTATGCACATAGACATAGTTACACATCAGGCACATTCTGAGTGACTGAAACACAATGCGTTTTCAAGTTGTCTTGATGATTAAAAGCCCTAGTTAAAAAAAGCAAAATCAAAAAATACTGCAGAATTTTGTGCTGTGGTTTCAGGTAGCCTACAATGTGACGTTTTAATTATTCAGTTTCAATGAAAAAGATTACTTGAAACAAATAAAGAAATATGGAATTTGAATATGTATGTAATAGGCTACAGAGTAGGTGATTCTGATCAGTGCTTCTGACAAGACACAGTCCAGTAAACCTGGGCAGGATTTCTCTTATCTAACTGCAACTTTAGGCTTCTGAAAGTTAGATATTCAGCCAAAACCGTCTGTCCCTTTTATCACAGCCGAATGAGACAGGTAAATGCCTCCAGCATATTACTTATCCCATGTATCTCAAAAGTCACATTTTGCATTATGCCTATGCTAATTTAATAATGAGTTACCACTCCAGGGAACATCACTTAACTCTCAGCTTCTGTCAGGCTTGTATTTCCACTGCCTCCTCTCTACTGTCTCTCACACTTGTCTGACAGTGTGATAAGCTGATGGAATTGCGATTGCGTGGCAAGGTTTTGATAGCCGGGGGCGGGGATTGCTACAGGGGTAGTTTCTGTGAGAAGCTGCTAGAAGCTTCCCCCGTGTCCTACAGAGTCAATGCCAGCTGGCTCCAAGTTGGACCCACCAACTGGCCAAGGCCAGCTCCATCAGTGATGGTGGTAACACCTCTGTATTTAAGAAGGGGAAAAAGCCGTTGCACAACAGCAACCAGAAGAGAGGAATGAGAATATATGAAAGAACTCTGCGGACACCCAGGTGAGTGAAGAAGGAGGGGGAGGAGGTGCTCCAGGTGCTGGAGAAGAGGTTCCCCTGCAGCCCGTGGTGAAGACCATGGTGAGGCAGTCTGTCTCCCTAAAATCACACATCATTTATTTCAAAGTTAGAAGGTGTTATTCCAAGAGAACTAACAGAACAAAAGGTTAAGGCAGAAGCAGAAGTGGGAGTTTTCTGTGTATGTAAGATATTTTCCTGTTAGGAAGTCAGAATTTTAAAATCTTGTTGTCAGATTGTTAGTAAACAAATTGGATAATAGTTGAGGCCAAATTTTACAGAAGTTGGGATGTTACTTTTAATTAACATAGTCTGATTTATTTGCCCAAATAAATTCCCTGCAAGATATAATGAACTAGTTATTTATTTCTTAATGTGTGGGAATCAAAACAAATCTTGGAGGTCACTTACATTTGGAGGTTTTGTTCTGTCATTATACACTCATAAAAGTTAATAGTCCTTGCTGCTCACCTGAGTTCAACATTAACTTCTTAGATGAGTTAAGAGAATGTGTTAATTACTGTTCATTACCGTAAGAGTTCATGTGAAGCTACTTGGAAATTACAGTCAACAGAGCTGATGGAGAATATGCTGGGTTTTTGGCGGGGGGAGAACGAGGCGGGCATTAATAGGGAAGGTCAGAGGGTCAGTAAAAGCTGATCTGTCAAAAGTGAAACTTTTTGATGGTATCTGTCTTGTTCGATAAAAGTTTAACAGGAAAAGATTTCCTTGTCTCAAATAGAGATTGATTCCTGCTCACATTGCAGGGAAGATCAAGTCACTTCTTGAGGTAAACTGACTCACTGCAGTATGAGAGATATTTGGTTGAATATTTCTGCTTGATTTGTGTTAGGTGTGGAATCTCTACCAATTTTCCTCTGAGCTGGGAGTACATGCAATCAGCAGCAGGTTTTGGGCTATTTTGCCAAGTGCTATTTTGACTCTGAAGTTTTCATTAAAAAAATTCAGAAGGGTCTGGGTTCCTCCCAATAAAGATAGATCTTGAAGAGGCGATAAGGATTTTATCAGTCTTTTTAAGGACTGGTTGTAAACCTGAATGGGAGATGGATTTCCTAGCTCACAAATTTTCTTGAAATTTTTTGGGGAAAAAAAGAATAGTATATGTCTTTGAACAATATTAATATTCATTGTAGCACATTCCTAGTCACTAGTAATTTCCATCTGTCCATCTATCTCTCTGTCTATGCACAACATCTGGATTGGAGGTCAGGAACTTTGTGACTAGATGCACTAAGAAAATAGAATGTGACACTGATGCTTCTTTTCTTGCATGGATTAGTTTAGCATGCTTAGCCAGGATACAGGAAGTATCTCACCCAAGATATGAATCAATACCTGACTTTACCTATGGAGGCTCAAACACCTATCTCCAAATTTCTTGGCTAGGGCTACAATACTACGAGTTGATTTGGGGTGGAGTAAAGGACTTCTTGTATCCACCATTGAAACTGTTTAACTCTCTGAGAAACCTATTAACTCCTCTTTAGAGAGATGTGCATATGGTGAGAAGAAGTATGGAGCTGGAGTCTGCATATTTCGAATGAAACATACTTTTGCAGATTATTTCCACATTTTACATCAAATAGTTACTGGCTGCCTTATGCAGTGATATTCTGGACATGATGATTTCTGTTGATTTTCAGCTTCACAGGATGGCCTAAAATGAAGATATCTCAAAATGAGAATCAAATCTGATGGAGGTACCTAGGCCCTTCATTCCAGGTTATGAATTTTCATGATGTGTTTAGGTATTTGTTAGGATCTGGCATTAAATAATTTGTGCGTAATTTAAGTCACAGGAAGAGAGGCAGGATGTCAAGATGTTCATATCAACTCCATCTAGCAAACTCTGGACAGTCTGTGTTCCTCATTGTGTTCCTCACCTTGTAACACGTACTGAACTGGAGATGCCTTTTTTCCTCTTTAATCCAGATCCTTTCAACAGCCTAGTTCATGACATAAAAATAGTTCTGAGTAAGCACTGGTTCTGGCTTAATTTTTAAAGTAATTTACCAGCAAAGTAATTTACCAAATTTACCAGCAGCTTCATGGGTTAAAGAGGGCAGGTCTGCTGAGCCGATTAGTGTTCTGGCAAAGATACTTTAATTATCACATCTGAAGCATATACAGTTATCTATATTCAATACTCTTTCAGTTTTGATAATGTCTGTACCCAAGGTAACCAGAGATATTTTTTTTTTAATATATAATACTGCTCTTCCTGAGCATAGGAACAGTGGTTGACACTTCAGAGAAAGATAAAATGTTGCAAGAAAACAAAATTCAAATAGCAGCCTGCTTGAGTACAGAGTCATAACTGTATAGTGGTGTGGAACATGGACTTAATTACAGGCCATTGTGAGGGGGTATAGGAACATCCCAAACTCTTGAAATTTACAGCCTGTTGAAATCTGGTATCACCAGTGCTGGGGAAAAAACTTTCATTCACTATATGGGCTTTGGGACAGGCCTGCCAATAGAGGACCCTGATCTCAGCTGCAGCTTACTAGTTTCTAGAAATCAGACAGTACAAGCCAGATGACATCAAGGTATTGTAATATCTTATATATTTGCTTTTTTCCAAGTCAATGAAAATTAGAGATAAATGAGATATTATAAAATCAGATAGATAATGAACACTGAAAGAGACTTTAATAGAGATGAAAGTATTTAGAAGGAGAAAGGAAAACACTAGAAATATGTAATTTCCTTTCTTTATTTCCTAAATTAATTTTAACATGTTAAAGTCTTTATAGATTACCTGGGGAAATAGAAGACCTGAAATAACGTCAACTTTTAGCTAAGAATAAAAGAAAAACAAAGAGGAGGCATAATTTTGAGGTAATCATTAGAAAATTCTCAGTGCTAATGTGAGACAGAGGTCAGAATACTCATGATCTGTAATCGACATCAAGAGAATAAAAGACTGCTACGAAGGGCTCCTTTTCAGAGAAGGGTTAGAATGCCGTACAGCTAATAGCATTTTCTCCATGTGGATGACTTTGTCAGTGAATACAATAAGCTGATCCATTAGACAGACCTATTCAATGTAAATCCACTTAATATTAATACCTAAAAGATTTAAAACATTTTACTGATCATCTTGCACAGAGCTATTGTTAAAAGGCAGAACTATGTTTGCCCTTTCTCACATTCAGACAAAGCTTGAGAGCCAGGAATATGAAAAGGACGGGCAGATGGCCTTTAACACGTAAAAGAGTATGATGGGACAATAGATATGTTTGAGTAGTGCTCATTGTCAAAAAACAATAAGCCTAATCCTGCAGAATGTTCAGCAGCCTAAGGAGCCATTCAACCAACAGGATTTGAAGATCATTAACAACTGGTAGGATAAGAAAGCAGTAAATATGAACCAATTGCAAAAGGTTCATATTTGCATTTGAGATAGTATTTTAGATCTGTGATGTTAGATACTATAAATTTCCCTCTATGAGAGAGTCCCAAGTTATCAGAGCTATCTTGGACTCAAAAAACCCGCAAGGTTAATTTTCATTCCTTTAAAACCATGTACCACTTGTCTACCAGTCAGCTGCTGAAATGCACCTCCAAAGAGCTTCTCTTTATATATATACTCCTACACAAACTGGTACTGATCCATTGAAACAATTTACAGTGTTTCACTGACCTCATATTTTCAAGTCAGTACACAAGTAAGCATATGGTTAATAATATTCAGTAGCACAAACCCAGCTTAACAGTCCTGCTCACCTCCTACTAAAAGCGTCCTGCCTGTGGAGCAAGTAGAAAAAATCTGGACCAATGAAACTGTTTATAATATACACAATAAAATTCATTGGTTTGTCAAAAATAGGATCTGTCTACATAAATTTCAGCACTATATAATTCTATTTTGTCTATTGGCTCTGCATATGTATACCTATACAAATATACATTCTGTAAAGCTCCTTGTGTCAGAGAGGCCATCAAAACCAAAGCAAACCCTACTCTGAAGACTTAATGGACAAGATAGTGTCAGGTGTCTCAGTGTTATCTTGTTATAGAGTTCTGGAACAGCAAATCATCAGAAAGTCCTCACTGTCCAGTCCTTGGAGGTAAATGTTAGGAGTGTGATGACAAAATTGGAGGGGAAATCCGCAAAGTTGCTCAACCATTATTAGCATCCTTAAGAAATCCCCAGCCATGGCCTTTTTAACTCATATACTGGTGGGAGACAGGAATAGGTAGAATAACCTCTACGTGTTCCATTTGTACATGCTCATGCATACTTCAGGAGTTAACAATGTTAACCTTACCAAATGACACAGAGAGAGATATCTGGTAGAGTATTGAGTTGGGTTTTAAGTGTTTTTTGGAATCATTGTAGGAACATCTAAAAGCATTAGTTAAGGTATGTCTGTTCTGCCAGGCAGGCACGATACAAACTGTGAACAAAATACTATTTGAATGTAAATGGCACAATTGTTTTCAAATGAATGTTGTACTTTACTTGTAACTGGTGAGTGAATTTTTTATGTTTGTTGATGTTATATATACAACATATACAACATATATATACAACAGAGTTTTTCTACTGTAATAAAGGGGGTTACAGACATCCTTGTGTGTATAGAGATTTTAAAGAAGTAAAAACACATGATATTTCAATGCATTGTACTGCAATATGATGGAGCAAACATAATAGATAGTGTCTCTGAATTAAATTCTCTGTTAATGTGAAAAGGCGGTGTCTGTTAGATCCTTAACAGAAAATACATTAATTTTGAATTTTTACATTTCTGAGTTGTTTATATTCTTTGCTAATGGGCAGGTTTCTGCTTACCTACATACAAAAGCTTCATCAGTGGGAACTGCAAGAGACTGTACAGTAATTACCGGTGAAATTGCTGGCTGCTGATTTATTTTTTTCTCTGAAATACTGAAAAATTGTAGGCAACAGCATGACACTTGCAATGAAATAATACTAGGATGGGGAAAAAATGTAAGCAAAGACTCCATTTGAATAATATTGATTGCAACGAAAATCCACAATGAATGATAAAATTGAGTTAAGCGAATGTCCAGTGTTTTATAGTTAAAGCACTATATTAATCTTGTGCACAGCAGATTATGGGAGATGGACTGGCTGTTAAAAAATAGAATGGGCTTTGGGAAATGGAGGAGAAATAGAAACGTTATAAGCAGAAGCCAGCCATAGCTACAGTATTCATTCCTGGAAGTCCAGGTATCTTAGGTTTCAAAAGCCTGATGTGAAGGTGACCAAGATATTTATTAAATGCTTCTGTGACAATGGAAAATACAGAAATACTCTCCAAGTGGCTAAAGGTGAAAGTGAGAAAATATCTGATGGCAAGCTTAAAAAACTTGGTGTTTCTCAACTTAGTGTCACAGACCCAGATTTCTCTCAGCGGTGCCTAGTGACAGGACAAGAGACAAACTGAAATACAGGAAATTACACTTAAACATAAGAAAAAAGCTTTTCACTGAGCAGATGATCTAACATCCTTGGTATAGAAGCAGAAAGAAACACACTTGGAACAGATTGCCAGGAGAGGTTTTCGAGTGTCCATTTTTGGATGTACTCAAAATCATTAGACAGGGATCTGAGCTGACCCTGCTTTGAGCAGTGTGTTAAATTAGACCATCTCCAGAGGTACCTTCCAACATCAACCATTCAGTAATTTTGTCTAAGAGTAGATGTGCTCAAAGATAATAAGAACGGGTCTTGGGATGGCAAAGGAGAAGTATGACTATGAAACTTGGAATGGTGCCTTGCCATTTTTCACAGAATCACAGAATCACAGAATCACTGAGGTTTTTAGAAACCTCAGGAATTACCTTTAGTTACATTAAACTGCTTGAGCAAGAAATATTTGCAAGTTTAAAAAGACAAATGGCACCCTTGGGAAGAGGAGGGAGAAAGGACAGTATGGGGCTCTTACAGTGGAAGAGAAAAGCTTTATTCCTAGGCTGGCAAGAAGGCACATTTGTTTGATGAACTTTCAAATTAATGTAATTAAGTATGTGACCAGAAAAGCAACTGATGCACGACTGTATCTATTCCTCGTTCAATAAATGCTCTCTTTAGTGTCAAGTGTATATGTTTTGGGAGGTTTTGGGAAGCCGCAGTCACTCTTACTCTATTTGTGCAGAGTAAAAGTGTCCAGTGGATATGATAGCCTGGCAAAGTCTTTTTAGGAACAGACTTTTTGATCTTGTTAATCTTGCTCACATTTTTAAATTTACATATATTTCTGTGAGTAATATTTAAAAAATCTTTCTGAAGCATAATATTCTTCTTCAGTTCACAGAAATCTTTTTGTTGACTTCAGTGGACTTTTGTCTGGATCCTTGGGCCAAACAAAAACTGGGAATATGCTTCTTAAGAACCAAGGGGGAACAGCTGCATATTAGAAATGGCTCCAAAATAGCCAACTTTTTATTATTATTATTATTATTATTTATATGGATATTTTTTCCTTAAATTTATAGCCTTTCTTTGGGTAGCCTTTTAAATAAATATCTATAGTATTCCTGTGTTAGATCCATAAAGCTTTTGAGAATCATACATTGATTCCTCAATAATACCTTAGCAGTACTTTGCTGGCATAGCACACTATTAACATCTTCAGGAATGTAAGTCCTGCAATACAGTGGTATCCTCAACTTTGTGGTATAAATTATGCTTAACTACTGTATTTTTTTTCCTCAGTTTGCAATTGGGTACCTTTCAATTCTACTTAATAATGTATTACATAGAGAAGAGAAGAGTCATACTTACAAAGCTGTGATTTTGATATTCATTCCCTGTTTACTATCTTCTGTTTCCTTCCCTAACATGTATAAATATATTAAGGTCATTAACTAATAGAAGGGCACAGAAATATTAAGCTCTTAGCACAAACATCAAACACATATAAATGTTGAGACCAGTCTGTGTTTCCCAGCAGAGTTTTTTTTTCCTCTAATTTGAAAAAGAGGTGTGAGACCTCTAGTGGAAATAAATAAGTAAATAGGTGGTAGGATTATTAGGATGCATACAGATTATTTGCCAGAAAAAAAATTGTGCATACTTGCAAAATAGCTCTAAATCCTTGTACAATAGGGAAATGCCAAACAGAGGTACAAGGCAGAAAATCATAGATTTCTCCATTAAAGAAATCGTAACACAGGCCAAGAACAAAAACATCCACTCAAATCAAATACTTTTTATATGGCTTTATGAAGAAAAATAATTATCCATACTCAGATGAAGAGTTCTACTAGTCATTGGCTTAAAGCCAGTTACTTACTTTTAGAGTTGTTTGTAACAAAGTCCTTAAGTCTTGTTTATCTTCAGTATCATCCTTGAAATGATTAATCTACTCATAGACATTATAGCCAGGTATTTCTGTGAAAGGAACAGCTATTCCAGCACCAATCAATCACCAGCACTTGGTTCTTCACAATTTCCCTAGCCTATGTGGAAGACATGAATGATGGGTTTGGGATAAAGAGCCTGATAATTGGTGATTTTGAAGACTTCTCTGTTTTCTTCCCAAAGGAGATCATACATCTCTCAACTCACAGTTGTAAGGAACTCTCCTAAAACAGGGATTTGCTACTAGGTCTTTGGTTGATCCTTCTGTTAAAATGTTTTTTTTATTACACTCATAAAGATTCCTACTGTTTGCCTTCATGAGAAAGAAATGTAATTATCCTGTTGCAAGTCTCGGCGCTGTCTAGAAGAAAGTGTAGGTCAGATGCTCACCCCCAGTTTTTTGGTGCAGTAAAAGTAGACTATATAGTTCATTTTTAAGGCTATTAAAAAACATACTTTGTTTTACATCTCAAAGCTTCCAGTTACACCATTGTTCTAGCAATAGTACCAACTTTCATTTCCTGCTATTTCAGCTTTCTTTGGAGCATTTGTATTTTCTCTTTTTCTTGAGTGTGCTTGGTTTGTTGTACTTATCATGTTGATGTCTGTTACTGCACTGGTGATGTATATATAGGTGATCTATCTATATTTTTATGTTGATCAAATAATCATTGAAAGTGTTCTTGGGACTGCTGGAACTTTGCTGGTTCTGAATTACCTTACCTTCACAACAAGACTGTTCTCCTTTAAAGCAGGTGGGAGTAATTGCAGCCCAGGTCAGTGGTAAGCCGTGATGGTAAATCCATCCAGACTCTAAAATTTTGCCTCTGAGTTCCCAAGACTTGTTCATAGTCCTGAAATTTTCTAGAGATAAGGTAATAAGCATAACTTTCTTTTCAAAAGGATGTTGGGTTAGAAAATAATAGTGTTTCTAGCAATATTAGAGTTACTAGTTATTATAGTCTAATATTGTTTAGAAGTCATAGATAGCTTCATTTTATGACATCTTATTCTTATAGGTAATGAAGCAGATTGTACATAACTGAGTATACACACTATGCTGTACAAGATCTTTGCTCAGTTAGTCATGTACTTTATTACCTTGCACAAAGTTTGGGAAAGATAAGGGGGTGAATTCCCTCTCCCTTGTTTATACAGAAGACAGAACCACTAAAATATACCCCTACTGTTCATTCAAGTGAATTGAGTACTGAAGCATACTGAAAGTTAAATTTATTAGGTTGACTTTTAATTCAAACTAACTTAAAAAAGGTAAAATGCTGTTAGGACCCTCTCTCTAGCACATTTTTCTGTGAATCTTTTTGCATTTTTCATTTCAACTCAGTGAAACAATGCTCTATTGCAATTATTGGACTTCAAGATCAGCATATTTACTGTCTACAGGCTTGATGAACCTTCCTACATTGGATTCCATATGAAGCATGCCTTCGAGGTTTCTATCAATAGTATCCATTTTTAGAATGATGACTCATATTCTGGAGTATTACTTGAAAGCATCAAGTTTTTATATAGCTCATATATTACAAGGGGTTTTACGTTGACAGTTTCTAAATTGATTTGATCAGGAAGAGGATATCTTTTCGCTCAAAATGGCAGGTGCAAAACTGGTATTTGCAATAAGAAAGGTGGTTAGGATTATTAGCATGTGCCATCAAAGTTTCAAGTTTGTGTTTGGTTTTTTTCCCACTTACAGTGGTAATAAAATTTACTAATGCATGGGCTGGGATAAATTGTTGAAAAAGTAGAAATTGAAAGATCTGTTAAAGAATTATAAAGCCTCAGGGTTTGAATGCGAGAGTAAAATGTTATTACATTAAATGCTTTTACTTCAAACTTAACTGTACTCCTGTTTAAGTCCTTTGATGAAAGAAAATGGAATCACTCTGCACTGAAAATTGTTCATACTTGATACCAATTCAAACAGAAAGGTGACTTGCATTGTGAAGAGTCAAAAGAGGAATGTGAATGGCATACAAATGGAAAATAAAATTCAAAGAGGTGTAGACCTCTTTACCAGTACTTTCCCCATTCACCAATCAAGACTACATTTTGGTATGTTTTGCACACATGAAAGGCAAAAAAAATTGCTCCTTCCTAAAAGGACAAGTAGAATACATATACAGCAAGTAAAAAATGTAT
This sequence comes from Chionis minor, assembly GCA_013398295.1. Classification (NCBI taxonomy): domain Eukaryota; kingdom Metazoa; phylum Chordata; class Aves; order Charadriiformes; family Chionidae; genus Chionis; species Chionis minor. The sequence continues at coordinate 63,846 of VZSF01008796.1, forward strand.
ACAGTCAAAGCTGGTGTGATGATAACAGACTTTGTAGCCCTTACTGGGGACACTTAATGTTTTTGCTTGTAAGTCAAGGCTTTTAGCCTTAGTTAGGACAAAAGGAGATATCAAAAAAGAAGAATGGAAGGAAATGGTCATAGCTAGTGATTTAATAACTAGTCACCCCTGACAGTCAGACTGATAGGGCATAAGATCCAACTGAAGTTTTTTCTCTCAGAAATGAAGTGATAAAATTATCATATCTGCTTGCCAAATTTATTGTAATGTAGCTAAGTATGAGGGATTAGATGACAAAAGGTGTTTACTGAGTTTCATTCGCATTGTTGTTCCTTCCTGCACATGCAGTGATACCCTGCTCAGTTTAAACATCTGAACCTTAGAAAAGATGTCCTGTGATTAATGGATCATCTCTAAGTGGGTTTTAATCTCTTAAATGTACACGTTTGATGAAGATTCTTTTCAGTCTAATGATTTTATAGAACCATAATTACACTATATTTTTATTCACTTGGTGTATTTTCTGGCTAATATTTTTCTGTGGAGACTTTTAAAAATAAAAGTTTTAAAGCTTTAAAGTACCTAGTTACTTCAGGGCAGAATTCTTCAAATTCTCTTGATTTACAACTCATGTTTGGGTCAGCAAGTGTCAAGCATATGCTTGGTGCTAGTTCCAAAACTACTTGAGGCATGAAAAAGTTTGGCTAAACATATTCAGACATTCTTAAGAAATGCTGTTTCAAGACCAGGTTACTTGTTATGTGGATACGCAATACTGCAGAAATACCCTGTCATTACTGCTACCAAACTGGTTTTAACATCTTTCATTTGACTTAATGCATATGCCCACAGCCAAAGTCCTGCCTTTTTTTCCCCAAATGAAGTGCTAACTACTTTAATAGGATTTTTGAATACACATTAATAACAGAAACCGCTAATTTGATCTAAATGTGGTAGATTAGGGGCTAAACGCTTTTAAAAGTTCATCCCAAAGGTATTGTTATTGGAGTATTCTGACACATTCAAATGATTAACAGATTCTTACATTATTACTATTTTATAGTAAAAATATTTGGATATCTTATTTGCTGCGACACTAAAGCGGCCCTTCAGCTAGCTAGGAAAAATTATTAACTTGCCCTTACAACCTCATTTACTATATATATGTATGTGCATGTGTAAAAAAACCTATTTGATTATTTAATTATTTATTTATTGAAAACTGGATTTCTTTGAAATATTTCTATGTGGCTATGTTTTATGTTTTAATAAATATAGTTAGTAGCAGAGTAGTAAGAGTCATTATAAAATAGTAGAAGTAATTCTGAAATCTGGTAGTATATAATGAAGTCTACTGCTTCAGCTTTGGGACTGTATACATTACTTATTAGTAATAAAGAATAAGAAAATATATTAGTAAGGAGGGAGAAGAAATGATTAGGGTATATTAGTACGGTATATTGATTATCTGTCTAGTACCAGTAATTCATGTATTTAGATGTCTTAGCTTTTGTAAAAATATCACTTGTAATTTGCAGTGGGTAAGTTTCTACTGAGAAGAACCTTTACCCTAAAAAGATTGCTCCACAAAAACTGCTCCATGAATAATTGGATTTGTAAATTCTCTGAACTAACAGCTGAACAAACTATGCATAAACTCACTGGTTTCCTTTGGACTACTTGTAATGCTGTCAGAGAACATGAATTTTCCCAATGAGTCTCAGTGTCCTGTGTGAAACCAAAGCAATGACAAGAAATCACATCATCGTGAAAATGGATTGGCTTCTTCTAACTGTAGGTGAAAAGGTCATTCTTAGGAAAAACATTTCCTAAACCAATTTGTTCAATGAGGATCACATTCTAAGTTCTACCTCAGCTGATCTAACATAAAGCTGATCTAACATCAAAGCTAGCCCTGCTCTGAATAACTCCAGGAGCTAGTGTTTTTCTCTGATTTTATGATATGTGCCTCGAATTCAACTTCTCTCTCTTTTTTTTTATTAATTTTTTTTTTAATTTATTAGAAGTCTACGATTCCCTATACAGTTTGGTAAATGTACATCTGTTTCCTGAGTCAGATTTTATTACAAGTGACATATCTTTCTTTTGAAGACCCTTTTTGCATCACCAATGCAACAAAACTAATCAAAACTTCACCTATAGAGGCTCTTTAATGCCTCCCCCAAGGGCAGAAACAGGATTCAGCCTGCTTATGAGGCATAAAGTTGAATGTTACCCTGATGTCATTATCGAAGAGGATAAAGGGCAAAGGCTTAAATATTTGCACCATCATTCTTGCTTCTCAAAATCAGTTTCTAGTGATGTGTAAAGCATGCAGGAGTCTGTCTGTCCATCCTGGATGCTCAGTAGATGTTTGCTGCCATATTGGCTGACTAGCTGTTTTATGAAATTGGACGTGCTAGAAGCCTAAATCCTTATGACTTGAACTAGAGAACCAGGCTCTCTAACTCAGACTTGTAATAGACTTGTGTACAGTAGTGTCAGATGAAAAACAAAAGTACATACAAACAGCTCAAATGTAGTAATTACATTGAATACATGGGTGATACCACTGATTCACAATAAATTTATTTGTCTTTAGCGTTGTGTGAGCTTGAATGCCACATTTTAAAAACAACAGTTAATTGAATTTAGTCCTCTTTTTTTAAAGTAGCAAATAAATGTAAAAGTTCTTCCATACTACCACATTTTAAATGGTCAAGAGAGATGCTTACATAGAAACATAACTAGCTCAAAGGATTTACAAACCTGGAGTTAATACTACTTATAATGCATATTAACCAGAAATCTTCTTATGCCATCTCCCACTGCAGATCCTAGTAAAAAGCTGACTTTTTTTTCATTACCCCTCAGCAAAAATTTAAACAATGGCACAGAGTTTCACAAAACTCAGCACTTTCGCAAAGATTACATTTGCTATTTGAAATTTAAAGCAAATAGCTTTAAAGCCTCTGATATACTGCAACTTAAAAAAAACAAAACCAAAGGCAACCCTTTTTATAAATTTCAGTAGAAACCAGCTCAGAGTAAAACTATCTTTTTAATAGATTTGTCAGAAGACAAGAATCTAAAACAAGTTAATGATAAATCTGACTCATTAAACTCTAAGTGGCCAGGTAGATTGGTCTCAGTCCCAGAAATTGTGTTTGGATGGATGAGAGGACATCAAAGGTCATGTATGCGTCAAAGTAGAGATGAATGCTGTATAAATTTAGTGGATGACAACACTGTATGGAACAGTATTTTTTTCCCCCCAAATGAGTGGTCAGCAATGAAACTGGTTAATCTAATTACTATGACAGTTATGGGTGGTTCAAGGTTGAAAGCAATTTTCTCTGCTGCTCTGTTCTGGTGTGGATGAGGGGAACAGAGCTGCTGTTAACACGTGAGTCAGTGTGAAGCTTATATTCAAACTATTGTCAGAATCCCTGAGAAACAAGAGAACTGGAATTAGTGTTCAGGAAAGCAACTGTTTGTTTTGTTCACTATATCATGAAAACCTCTGCTTTAAGATCCAGTTAGCCATGCTGTGCATTTTGGTTAAAATTACTCCTCTACTTTCCACTGAGGTCTCCCACTTTTCTGTCTGAGAACTGCAGTCCTGAAACATCCTCAGTTGAACAAGTCAGCAGAATTACACTCCCCATTATTTCAATTGAATTGTTGATGAAACTTCCACCGATCAGTCGCTAGTCTTGTTGTTATGATTCCTGCAATGTGTGCTTGCAGTAAAGTGCCCTGGAAAAGAGATAACTTTGAAAGTAAGAAAATCCTTTTGCTGAAAATTTTACAAGCTATTATTATTATTATTATTGTTATTATTATTATTATTTCACGGTATGATTTTCTCCAAGTTAATCATTGAGCTAAGATTGTCTTTTGCTGTATACAAGACTTGTCTCCTGAAGTGTTTCCTATTATTATCCTACTGCTGCTGGGTTATTTAAGACAATATGTAAATCTTTTTTCAATCTGAATAGAGACTGTTGCTGGGCAAACTCTGCTATTTCAGTATGGCAAAATCTGTTTTGTTTACTTGCATACATTTGTTGCTTTACTAAAGTGCTATAAATCTTGGAAGGTTTTTAAAATATCCTGGTTTGTAGTGACCTTGGAAGTGGGGTGTTAGGTACAAGTGTTGGTGTTATGGGTGGATAATAGCACCTGGCACCACCACCTCTGAACTGAGAACTCATTTGTTGTAGAAAACTCGTTTGCTGCCGGCGTGCAAAGTGGCCACAGAAAACAAGGAGCACACTCAAATTCTGGCTTCCACAGCAGTTTGCATGCAGCAGCAAGCAGACTGCCATGGATTTAAGAAGTCAATGTCTGGCTTGCCCTCCTGGTTGAAGTCCTTTTAAGTAGTCAGTGAGGAGTGGCCAAAAAACTATAAGCTCTGCATGCAACAGAATGGTGATACATTTGAAAAACATCCTGAAGCAATAAAACATATTATTGATTAAAAACATGGAACCTTTATCAATTCCAGCTTCTTGGAGAAAGATAGTTCCCATATTGTGCTGATGGTGTCTTGTTTTGTTTTCCTTGCAGTTTTCAATCAATATGCAAATTAAAAAATATGAAATATTGCTACAAGTCCATTATGACACTGATAAGTGAATCTGTTAATAAGAATGGAAACTGCCTCCTCTCGATTTCTACAAATCGGTAGAACTGAGTTCCTAAGATACAAGGAATAGTAAAAACAAAGAGAGCTGGTCAGAAATACATATTTTTAGTAGAGCAGCTGTTTCTTTAGCAAACATAGATTTTAGTCAAATATGTTTGTCAAAATGGACCTTAGTGCAGCAACTGTGTTTCCTTCCTTTCATTAATGTCAGCAGTGACAGGAAAATTAGTGGTTTTTTATTTTCCTTCTCACCAGTAAAACTGTCTTCAGAGAACTTTTAGCAGGACACTTTTTGAAAACAATCTCTTAGCCTCTATCATCACTCACCGTCATTATCCTGTAATGTCCCAGCATGCTAAAATATCAAAAGCCTTTTTTTTCCATGGTGCTACTAATTTACACTGTCTTGACAGATGGTATGATTTGGGCTAAACCATAAATGGTGGAAAAGAAAATTGTTTCTTTTCTGTGGCAGGGGTTAAACGTCCCAGAGAGTAAAACGCAGGTAAAATCAGGGAAAGCCAAAGACCAGATAAGAAGGGACAAAATGTCAAAAAGAAAGAGAAAAAGACTGCTTGATAAAATATTCTGTGTAGAGACCAAAAGCAGCATAATAAGCTCTCAAGGCAGATCAGATAGATTTCTCCCTATTGGGAATATTTGTCTTGGATGGGGGTACGTAAAGGTAAAGTGACAAATTGATGGCTCCCATTGTGATATATTCTAATGGCAGAAAATACTTGAAGGGAAAATAACAGATGAAGGCGGGGGGGTGTTTGGTTTGAGTTTTGAGGGTTTGGTTCTTGTGTTTGTTGGTGGGTTTTAGGGTATTTTGTTTTGGGTTTTTTGTGATTTGGTGGTTTCATTTGGGGGTTTTTTTTCATTATTATTGACATACAAATTCCTGCCAGCACTGTGTGGGCAGGACTTTTCAAGGTGGGCTATTTTTATTCCTTTTTATGATTTAAAAAAATCACATTTATTCCCAATTCAAGTTATTTGTATATTAAAATAGTATTTTACTAAAATATAGATCTGTTATATGCTTGCTCACAGTCTAGTCAAAGCTTCAACACGTTCTCCTTTGCAAAAAAATATTATACAGCATACATTGAGTTTAAGCTGAATAAACAGCTCCTTTTAAAATAATATATTCTGTCCCTAAATATTAGCATTTATTAAACTGAGAATTTATTTGTTCCTTATTAGATAAAGTTTTTCCAATACCTTCCTACTTGATTTGTCATTCATATCTTCCATTCTTGGGAGCCTGATCTAAACCCCATGAAATCTACTGGAATTTTAGTTGTGAGAAATATATGCAAGCAACTATTTTTCTACTCAGTTCCAGCTGTGTATTTCTCATGCTTATTTTCTCTTCAGGTCTGAGTATTTAATAGGATTTCTGTCTATTTGCTGTGCTGCTTTTTCTGGCATTTATTATTTCCTTTCCTGGCTTCTGTTCAGACTCCAAACCCCCAGCCATTCAACACCTTCTCCCCAAATAATTACATTTGCAAGGGTCCAGAACGCCTGCATGCTAAATTACATTTTACTCAGGCTGTCCTTCTGGAAGAAGGAGAGGAAGAAGAAAAAAAGCTGTAGTGTCTTGAAAATCAACTGGAAAAATAAAACATGATACCAATAGCTGTTTTGCACCTTCAGAACTGTATGCGTACTCAGGCAGCTATTTGATATAAATACCAGAGTCATTCTCCCCTGTAGGTGTTTCCATTCTACTGTTTCTAAAAATATTCTTTTATTTGCCATTATTTCTTCTGATGTTGTGAAGGGAGCTCATCAGAAATATTAATCAGCTTCCCAGATACTTGAACCCATTACTTATAGTCCTATGATTCTTTTGTCATGCCTCTTCCCTAACAATAGTTTTACGCTATTCCTGATCAGTGAGTGAAGCCAAAATCTGCTACTGTTTGTTGTGGCTCCATTCCATGTTGTTCAAGGTAGCTCACTGACTCAGCATGTGCTTTGGGCAATGTTAGTGGTTATATCGCTCTGCTGGATTTCATGGCTTTCAGAAAAATTGTGCTTTGTAAGCTGTGGGGTCAATTCACTTTCAGGGGTAAATATCACCTATTGTTCATAAATGATTGTCCTCTTTTTTGATCTCACACACACAAGGGGGAATGGAGCTTAGTGGTGGTGTAAAGAAATTAATGGTAGCAGAGAGAAATTAAAGAAAAATTTCATAATTCTTTGCCCTTAGAGTACTTTGAGCCTTTTATGTTTTGGTTTACTCATATTTCAGGCAGACTAGAGTGAACAATGTCTGCTGTGGTTCTTCAGCAGTGCTCTCGTGTGAAATCCTGTGCCTTTGATGCTAGAATATAAGACTGGCATCCTTTTTCTTGTCAACACATGGTGCTTCCAGGACAATGTGTTCTTGCATGCCTTCCCTCCATCTTCTCCAACTTGATTTGCAGGTTGAAGAGAGCGCAAAAGTGTGGAGTTTGCTTCCAGCAGGACTGCTTTGAGTAATGAACCCTGCCTGCAGGGAAATGCTTCCTGGATGCTGCAGAAAATGCTGTTGCATCTCTTCTGTCCAGGAACCCAGTATTCATGGTTTCTTGTTTCCAAGGGCTGGATAAATTTACTGGAAGAATTCTAGTGGGAATCTCCATCTAGCTTGTACCCACACGATAAAAACTATATCTTGGTTCCTTAAGAAAAGTTGTCAAACTGTGTGAGCCCATTTAGCTGATTTGTCTTTTCCAGCAAAACGGAAGTCTTTATTAGTTGCCAGTTTTTCTGTCATTTGTGTGTTACAAAGGTAGAAATTAGAATTCAGTGCTCCAGAGGGGTTTTTTCTTCTTCTGTATTTGTTCTATTTTTTTGTTCTTTCTCTATGTGAAGTCACATCTCATATTTAGTTCTTTTTCAGCAAGTCTGGAAGAGTACGGTAGCTTTAAAAGAGCCAAAGTTGAACACTTCGGGAAACACTGAGCTCAAAATAATACAATTAAACAGAAGTGATTGCTGGCTGCTGTTAATCAAAAAATGGCATTTTTATTAGAACCATTTTTAGTTAATAACACTGCTACATTTCAGTAACTATCTTTTAATGGGAACCAGTCAGTCTTTGGTCATCAGTAGATCCTAGCACTTAACTGTTGGATAAGATTTCTGTAATGGATTACTATCTCTTAAAGTTGGTGGTTTGGGTTGTTTTTTTTCTGATATACTTACAATTCTGTGAAATGACACTTGGCTGCATCAGGGCCAAAAGGAAAACCATTATGACATGATTTAATGGAAGCACATATCTTCCAAGAGAGATAAAGGATATTAGTCTGTACATGAATGATGTTATGCCAAAATCCTCAGAAGCTTCTTGTCCAAAGATGCGCAAGAGGCTGATGGCAGTCTGAAGAATGAAGTCTGAAGGCAAATCCATACCTTTTCATCTACCTTTTCCTTAGTGATTAGTTGATCAACCAACAACTGAATTCATATCCACAAATGATAACTGGGAGTGTCATCACTGAATACTGCTTGTTCTGCCAAATATTTGCTGATAAATATCTGTGTGATATGATGCTTACTAGGTAACATGCTATCTTTTTCGCATACGCTTTGTAAGAAATAAAGAAACACTTGCATCTTCAGTAAGATCAGTCCAACAAGGGAAGGATGATATGACATTTTGCACTGCCTTGTGGACCATACAAAAACTGACTGTAATTTATCCTGTGCATAGGTTCACAGGAGAGAAAAAGCATTGCTCTGAGCCTCTTGAATCTCTCACTAATAGAGTGCTGTCAGATCAAAAAGCTAGTTCTTAGCCCTGCAACATTTTTGCTAGTAACATTGCACAATAAGAGGGTGTATCTGAGGAAAACATGGCTAAAATGTCTAGAGAGCTTTGTATGTACTTTCAGTGTTACAGTACCTCCCCCTTCTTATCATACACCTCTTTAAACATTTAATTAAAATACTCTATCACTGTTTTGACACAAATTGTAGCTTGTGATATAGCCTTTGCCTACCAATACATAACATCTCATTTGTCAATCAGTAATAACTAAATGTATCCTCTACAAATTTCATAGCAGAAAATACAATGAACTGCATATCACCCAATCTTCAGATTACACTTTCAATCAAATACTTTTCAGAAGCAAAGTCACAAGGACGGGTCTTCTCTTCCAAATCCTTAATTCTGATACAGGTTTTACATCTGTGATCTTAAGTTCAAAGGGAAGGGGGGGGGGGGGGGGGGGGTGCGCGCAAATACACAAGGAAGAAAAACTACCTAGCAGTCCTCTAACAAATAAATATGCAGTAAAGCTTTGGTTTGTGAAATTTAAAAGCAGATGATCTAGCTTGTGATGGTTAATGACAACGGTTAATAACATAAAGGGGAAAGCACCTTCTTGCAGTTATATTTTAGTGCTTCATTCTGATCCTGATTTTTTTCTTTGGAAAGAAAATCACTGTATGTAACAGGCTGAGCACAACCAGGACCTTTTTGTAACATGAAATCTGTTTATGAGAGAATTCTGGTAGACTTGTGAAACCTGCACATTTTTAGTGTTTACGGAAGAGTCTTTTTGATTTGAAACTAAAGACTGCATTATTTAGATCTCACTTATGCCTGCATACCTGTACATTATGGAATTAATAAAAAGTATGTCATCTGTAGCTACACTAAACTCTGTCAATATTTGGTGCAAATAAATATCTAAAAAAAAAAAAAAACCACCAAAACATATTTGGAATAGGTAGAGCGTTTTTTCAGCAGGATCATTTAAGTTATCACCTCACAGTTAGAATTCTTGCATGTTGTATTTAAGTGTTGAACCAGAGCCCAAAAATAGAAACCTGTTTTTATTCTATGTAGTACTGGTAACTACATGGAAACTGTGATGCATCTGTTACTAACCACTTCTAGAACGGTAGTGCGGCTGTTCTTCCTAGTGTGAAGCTTTCAGAGAGCTACATGGTAGAAATGTTTGGCAAAACTAAAGTTTGTTCACTCACAAAGTTATGCCACTGAAGTGACTACGTTATGGAGTAAACTTTTAGAGGAAAAACAGATGCTGAAAATGTATTAATATGTTGCATTTTATTGTGTGTCCAAAAGGATTTTTAAAAAATTTGAAGTCCCTGTCTTACATTCTAGAACTACAGTTAATATTTTATTTGCATAGATAAAGTACTTCATATTAGCTGATGTCAGGTTGCTTCTACTAAATGCCAAAGCTGAAACTCTTTAAATAGATTTTATAGACTTTAACAAGCCCTGCAGGCCTCCCAGCTCAGTCAATAAGGATGGGATCTATGATGATATATAGTGAGTTACAGAGCCTAGGCTAGGAGAATTACATTTGGAAATCAGATCTTGCCAGAAGATTTCTACAGTTGGTTATTATCCAATTTTGTTATCTTCCTATATATAAAAAAGGTACCTTACTGGATACACTCAGGAGTTAATATTAGCTTCAAAAGTACACTTTTAAGGGACGTTTGAGTGTTTTTGGAAGATTTTTCCCTGTCAAAATATTTCTGAAACATTCAGCATTGAAGAAATTAGAAAAATCCTTCCAGTGGAATTCAGGGAATGCTATTACTGCCTTTGTGTATTACTGTAATCCACATGGTGTTGGTAAAAGTGACAGAGTGGGAAAAGGAGAAATACCAGCTTTGTACTGGTCAATTTGCGAAGGGAAACAGAACTAGGACTGGGATGGAGCATCAGTGCTCTTTCACTTGCTACAGGATTTGATGCAACAGTAACAGAGAGCCTACGCTGCTGTTGTATCTCTCTGCATGGCAGGCTCACATCTGGCAAGAAAATTTCAAGATGCATGTTTTGTGCTTCATTTGTACAGCCCAAAATAACCCCTCTCTACTCAGCTACTGTGTTTTGTACTGTGCATCATGAAGATCTTTTATTGAATGTAACAGAAACACTAGATACTTCAAATACAGACTAGCTATGGAACTTATCTTCTGCCTTTTGAAGAGCAAAATCTGTTTTATTTTGGGGTTTTTTTTCCTAATTCATATAGATTGAGCAACTTCCTACTGAGAAGAACACACATTCTGAAGTACATTCCTTAAAATCAGATTTTAAAAAGAAAATAAAATGTTATTTTATGAATATCCATTCTTATTGACATTGTGCAAAATGTTCTCTCTCCTGATCTCTCTCCTAGTTTGATATTGGGAAGATACGAAGATTCAAATATCTCGTACAAGCAATACTGCAACTCCAGATGTACGCTTAAGTCTTGAGAGAAAATGGGTAACTTTGGCCTTGCCAAAAAGTCCACTGAATTCAGTAGAAATTTTTCTGCCTTTTCAGAGTCAAAGTGTTTTGTACCAAACTGGATCCAAGTTAAACATAGTACACTTAGTATTTTGAGCAAATTTGAGTGGCAGAGGCTGACAATGTACACGTACTAAAGATATGCAGTATGCTGGGCCCATGTGAAAATAGTGCTGATGTAATACATTCTATAATGAAGTATAAAGAGAAAGTGGAAACATCATCTGGCCAATGATCAAAACCGCAGTCTTTTAATCTTTTACAATACTTTATCTGAGCTTGTACTGAAATTTCCTCCTGATGCCTGTTTACCATGAAGTAGTTATGTACTGGGGAACAGAATGGACTCAGTGAAGTGAATAAACATTGGGGAGAAAGGAAATTTAGAAGTACATTGTAGGAAAAAGGAAACCAAGGAAACAAACAGTTAGAGACCTTGTGCAGCTAAAATTAAAAAAAAAAAAAAAAAAAAGGAAGACTTTCAACTTATAAACATTTTTATTCACAAATCTTATAAGCTAGTTTGGACTCTTATCATAAACAGAACTACATTTTCTCTTGGTGTATCAAAAAGGATATCTCTTTTTGCTGAATAACAGTGCTGTTCTAAATGCAATTTGCTGTTTGAAGGAAGTGAGTGGGAGAGAGGTATTAGAAAACACTGAAGCACAGTGAACACACAAAAGGAAGATTAATTATTTCCTCTGAAACTATTTTTGGGTGTATAATTAGATAAACAAAATGGACATCTGCACTTAAGCTTGCTATCCTCAGATGCTCTACACTTTTATTTTACTTGGCAGTTGACAAGCATTGATTGGAAATCATGCTACTTCCTTCAAGAGGCTTTTTTTTTTTTCTTTTTTTTGACCAGGTAGTACAAATCTTTTCTTTTCTTTCTTAAGAACATTCTGTCCTAACATGTTCATGTCCACAATCCTTTTCTCCTAAAGAGCTTTCTGTTCTTCTAGAGAAGACAGTAGACATTCCTCAACATCACTTGCAATGTGATTTAAGGGTATTCATTGTGATAACTATTTGATTAAAAAAAATAATTGTACATCCAATGCTATTAACCCAAGGCTGATGTTTCCCCAGTTGCTGTAGACAGATAAAAAAGATCTACCATTTATTTTATACTGAACATGGATCAAATGTGATTTCACCATACAGGAAAAAAAAAGAAGATACAATTCAAAGTGTTTTTTCTATCAGATACATTTCATGCAAACAGTTCTTAGGGAGTTACGACTTCCTCACACAACTGGACCCTAGGTAGGATTATCACAATTATTGATTCATATAATGATGGGAATGTACAAAATTGTTATTGTGTAAATAAATTCTGAAGGCAGACACCTGACAATATGATGTTTCAAACCACTGGTTTAGATTTAACTATATACATACCTCATGTTTCTTCCCCCCCCCCCCTTTTTTTTTAAACTGATTATAAGATACTATTATTTGACAACTGTATGGGTTATGGTCTGTTATTATTTACTCCATCTAATATGTTGGCTTTGCTACTTTACTCAGAAAAGAGAAAAAAAACAACCCAAAACACCAAAAAAACCCCCAGTCCAAACAAGAACCCACCAGAACATAAAATTCTGTGCATTAACAATGTCAAAGACTTTAATATATGGTCACAGATTTATTTTAATATACGGTAAATATATGAGAAGACAAAATACCTTGGAAGGCTCTTCCTGGTCCTGGCAAGGTAGGGATGAAGCTGTCAGTAAAGGATGGGTTAAATTGCCACTGCATTTAAATGTCTTTTCTCTCAGTCTTTTGGTGTGCAAGGAAGAAAGAGCTGTTTATTTTGATGCTATTTTGCACTCCTGTGCTGATAAGTCCAGTTTGACTGGGTGGAAACGTGGGAGAGGCTGTGCCTAATGAAAGTGCTGAAATTCTTCAGAAATTTTACTGCCATTGTAGAAGAGGTCAATACAGTGGATGTGATGTACTTAAATTTCCCAGAAACACTTTATGAGTTATTTCATCTGATATTTCTGACTTAGCTGGAATGCTATTGAATATTAGATCAACAAGATGCTGGATGTAATCAAAACAAGAAAAACTAGCGTATTGGTCGAGAGCTCACTCACCTAATCAAGCACTTAGTACTCATATACGTGAGTGTTATCTTGACCCAATTCAGTGCCATATTATGACTATTCTGCCCCACTGCCTTTCAGTCTAAAAGTTCTGAATTGAGAATGTATCTCCTAAATTAGATTATATTCTTATCATTGGCGTTCAGATGCATTTTTCTCTAACAAGGTATAGCAAATTTATGGCCATAAAACTACAAATCATATATCACAGCAGGCCAGAAAAAAGGAGCATTGCCATTGCAACATTCATGTTAGTTCATACTTTGTAATTTATACTGCAAGTACTTGCTTACAAATGAATAGAGAAATTTGGAAGTAATTTCCAATTCCAATGTGTGGAATCAATGATATACCACAAACTTCTGTTTGTTTGAAGGAGTTAGTTCATTCTGTTTTGTTCTCAATGGAAAATCAGCTTTGAAAACAAGGATTTTTGCTTTGTTAATAAATCTTGATCTGTACTCAAAGTTTTTATAACTGATAGAAAGGCAAATTTGTTTTTCTGTGAAATGACTGAATTTAATATGGGTTACACTGCTGTCACTGGAGACAGAACAGACATCTTCATATTGATTATGGCCATGCCTTTTGCTAAGGGTTATGACACTTTTTTAATTAACCCTTCTTAGTTAAATATGACTATCCTTATGTAACCGTCTGAGGTTGTGGCAGCTTCAAGCTAATTTCGTAATCACAGAATCATAGAATGGCTTAGGTTGGAAGGGACCTTAAAGACCATCTAGTTCCAACCCCCCTGCCATGGCCAAGGACACCTCCTACTAGACCAGATTGCTCAAAGCCTCATCCAACCTGGTTGTGAACACTTTCAGGGACAGGGCCTCCACAACTTCCCTGGACAACCTGTTCCAGTGCCTTACTACCCTCATGGTGAAAAATTTCTTCCTGAGATCTAATCTAAATCTCCCCTCTTCCAGTCTGAAGCCATTAGCTCTCATCCTATTGCTACATGCCCTTGTAAAAAGTTCCTCTCCAGATTTCTTGTGGACCCCCTTCAGATACTGGAATGCTGCTATAAAGTCTCCCCAGAGCCTTCTTTTCTCCAGGCTGATCAACCCCAACTCTCTTAGCCTGTCCTCATAGCAGAGGTGCTCTAACCCTCTGATCATCTTTGTAGCCCTCCTCTAGACCCACTTCCAACCGGTCCAAATGTTGTGTGGGCGGTCAAATCAGGCAAAACACATGGCTTTGGCTTTTTCAAATAAAGTAAAAACTCTGGGAATTTATCTTTAGCAGCTAATTTTAATTGAGTTTCAGAGCAGTGCCTTAGAAAATGTTGTTACTTTATTTGTCCAAGATATTCCTATTAAAAAGGCATGGGTTTAGGTGATCAGAGGCCTCTTGCAGGTCATTACCCAACAGTTCAGACACCTAAAGTTATAATATGGGGATCCTGTTGAGCACACTGGAGCCAAGCTTGTGGAGTGAAACAAGGGCATTTTTGCCTGTAGCTTTGGTATCTGCCAACCTTGCCTGCCCTGTTTTTGACAGTAATTGTGAAAAAAGGGGACAAGAACTGCACTAGAAAGAGTGCTGAGAAGAAAGTATGACTTAGCCAAGGATTTAGATGCAAAATATGTTTGGCATTGGCTAATGCAAGAGACTTGGTCTGAGGAACTGCAACTAACTGGATCAAGATATGCTACACTTGGGAAACACAGTTAGGAATGGAGTCTAGGTCTGGGAAAGGTTCAGAGAAGAGAAATGAAGGAAACTGCTATGCTGAATATGACAAGGTGAGAGAGGATCATGCTTGAGGATCAGGGCTTGAGGAGGGAAATAAAAGTAATCTATATATGAAAATCCAGTTTTTAGGAAGCTAACGGCACAAGGCACAGTTCCTCAGATGATTCCGTTGCTGTCCACAAAGTTAGAAAATCTGGGACGGCATGGAGCTCTTCACTAAGAGAACTACAGTTCTACAGCATCAATCATTTTCAAATGGCAGAAATCCACAAAACATCTCTAAAAGTTCAAACTGATTTATGAATCACATGGTTGTTAACATTGATCCAGGGAGCGGAATGGCTTTTTTTTCCGGGGGTTCTGGGGTGGTTGTTGTTTTTAAATCACTCATTAGACTGTGCAGGCTTACACAGGGAGGTTTCACAAGCACACTCATGCAAACTTAGATTGCCAGCAACTATGTACACTTTCATTCAGCACAAAATTTCATGTTGATGCATTATGTTCTAATTAATTTGACCTTTATTTCCCCTTTTATCTGAGATTCATGGTCTGTTACTCATAAGAAACTTCGGTTTTCTTCTGCAGTCTCAAGCCCCTGTTCACTTCAGCCTTCTGTTTTATTTAGTTTCTGAATGGGAGACTACAACATGAAAGTAGAATTACAATTCAACATATGTGATACCAAATGGCAGAGACTCATGTCCAAACCTTCAAGAACTCAGAAAATGTTTCGTTTCTGTGAAGAATGTAATACAGCTTCTTTACAGCCCTTTATACATGAATGTTTTCCCAGCTTTGGGTTACCATGATTGCTAAATGATTTTTTCGTCATGATAATATTGAGTACCCACATTTAACAGTTCAGCTGTAAGGCAGTTGACAATGAACCACACAACAAAGTGAATCTTTTGCTGTGAACTTAACACGCCTTTCTGGGATATGTAATCTTTGATGTAATAATTCTAATTGCACAGATGTAAAATATGGGCCAATTAATATTTGATCCTTGCTGGTAATGGTAAAACATTTATTACTGCAAACAATAGGTGCACAGGGATATGACTAGATGATTTCTCACTGTCTTTGATAAACATTTTGTGAGGAATTTGAGGTTGAGGATATCTACCACTCCACCAAAGAAGATGACAGCAGTGTAGTAGCTGAGGATCTGCTCACCCCTCAAGTGAGCAAGTCATAGTTAGCTTAAAACAATCATAATTTGTATGAAAACTTATCAGAAGGTATTGGCAATGGCAGTGAAATATGGAAAAAGAATCTTCAGGAGTCTGATGTACTTGAACTATTGTTTACTTTGTCTTCCCTTCTGAGTGGGCTGTTAAAATAAATATGTGGTTTTGTTAATCCATTTCAGTAGTTCCTCTGCAGAGAGTAGCTCTCTCATCAGTGCTACTAAACTAATTTTCAAACCTCTGCTCTACTGCTAAGCACATAATAGCTATTGCCCTTGCCCACATCTTTCCACTACCGCTTTGGGATACTTGGAATATAAATGCACTGAATGAAAACTGATACTTAAAATTTAAGATCCTACAAAGAAAGGAACTACATGAATGTAAAACATCATTATTAAGCAATAACAACTGAGTTGCAGGCCATTAACCCAGTCAATCATTAATCCCAGAGAAATCCTCTGTGCTGAACTTTTTATTATTATTATTGTTAATATAAACACAAAACAAAGCAAAGAATCAATCCCACAGGTGTATTGACTCTTTAGTGGGTGATACTGCTGTTGTTATATTGTGTGCTATAATTACTGTGCACATTAGCTAGTCTGTTCTCACTGTAAGACTAGTAATAGCCAGTAAAGGAGGGAAGAAATGCTTCCTAAGTGTTAAATCCAAATATGAGAAATTTGTAGTCCCCAGGCTCTAAGCAAAGCTACAGGAAAAGAGTCTCTCTCCCCAAAGAGGTACTTTGTCTGAATAGCCGTTCCCTGCTGGGAACGCTCTCCTGCCTCACAGTCCTCTCCACTGCAAGCACCAGGAACAAACTTCTTACCTTGGTTTAGAGACAGAGGAGGCAAGGGTCTTTAACGAAATGCTCTGGGCCACAGCCTTTCCCGCAGCAAGTCTTCACGGCTTCAGAAAAGGTGGTCCAAAGTGTCACACGCAGTATGCCAGACACCTTGCTAGAGAACCACCTCTGTTTTTCTATTTTAGAGTTAGGACTGTAAAACACTAGAAAATGAGGTACCATAAGCAAGCCCTCATTTTGGATGAGGTTGCAGGCTTTATTTCTAAAGTATAGGCCTGGGTAGCAGAAAGGAAGGAAGGAGGCAGCAGCTGCAGCACAGTTACCTGCCAAGGGTCTTCAGTGAATATCTCGAGATCAGAGCACCATGGCTTCACTGCTATTCTTTTCTGTGTAGGTTGCAGTTGAGCTTGTGCATGCTGCATTCTCACTGGCTATGTAGGCATTTCCCTGACTGTGCATTTCTTTAAATCACTCCTCCTTTGTTTTGGGATATTTTCTTTTTTTTTTTTCTCCCATNGGAAGAAATGTTCTCAAAGGAGATATTGAAACAAGTTAGTGCAACCTTCTAACTTTTTTGTCAATATTTAAAAATTAGGTAGGCAGGACCCTTTACTTGCTATTTCTCATTTTCATGAAAAGAAGATCAATTTGCAGCCACTCTGTGTGTTACAGTGACAGGTAGATCTTTTGCATTTCTTCAGTCTTTTAATAAAGGGTTTGACAGGACCTGTTTTAGAGTCTTTCTCATTGACAGCAGGGTGTGTTTTTGTTCTGAAAACTTGCTTAACCCAAATACAGTTCAGCTGAGAAAAGGAATGGATTTTTCAATGGCAGTCCCCTTATTTGGGTATTTTGAAGCTTCAGCACTGACAGAGGCCCGGGGAGGTTTAGTGAAAAGTCCACCTGGCAGGTTGATCACTGGCCAGGGGTCACTGATGCTATCACAAGTCACTGTACATGCTGCACACATGTACAGGGTAACTTCCCATAGAGGACAGAAATTGGAAACTGTTTAAAAGGCAGTATGATCCACAAACAATTCAGCTGCATGTACTCAAGTATCTAATTCTTATGAAATGCTTGTCTTTTGCCAAAGAAGCTGAGGTCCATGTAGTAATTTGTACCATAATGTAAGAATATTTCATTAGAAGTAGTTTTACTTCCAGGAAAAATCTTGGTGCACTGTTTTGAGCAATTTCAGTGATTCTGTTTAGCATAACTGTAAATGTAGTTGTATAATATTTTTTCTTTAAACCCATTTGTAAACAGAAATTTGGTTATGAAATTATCTCCTTTGTGAAAACTTAAGGAATAAGAATATCAGCTAACTGTAAGATATTTGTATTTCCTTGATTGCTAAAATAGCTTTGTGGCTTTTAAGAATATAATGTGTTAGATATCAAAGAGTCGCCACATGAATACCAATAAACTTTATTGCTTTTTTAGTTTGACTGACAAGTGGAGATTAATTGCTTAAAGTCTATGCAAAATTCAATGTCATATATTATAGAATATAATGATTTATTATTAGCTTGTTGACTATAACAATTAGTGCATTTTCTGCTGAGATTATTGATTTTTCAAGATTGTTCTCAGGAGCCTCATTGAAAATCTTTCAAGGCCAGTGGTGTCAACAGTGATAGGCTACAATGAGTTTCAATTTAATGTATTCCTTTGCTTAACTCCCTTGGTACTTTATACTTGAACAGATATGACAGATCTTCTGGCAACATTTATGTGAATATAAGATATATTAAATAATATGTAACATTTCAAACCTCCTTGGAGCAGTTTCCATGGAGACCAAAGGCATCCACTGGAAATTAAAATACGGAGGATCTCAGCTTATGAGATGGAAATATTTGATACAAGGTTTTGAAATCTTCTTTCAGGAGTTAGGAATTCATATGCCTAGTTAATTAGGGCAATATTAATTCTGTATGCATGATCTTGTGAAAAATTTAGGAAGCAAACTAAACACTTTTTAAAAGGAATAAAATATTTTTTAAAGCTCACCCTTTTACTGAACAATGAGCAAATAATCAGACTTAATGCAGAGACTTCTGTAAAAAACTAGAGGGAATGAGATCCAGTTTTCACAGGCAGCTCAGATAATATGGAGCAGAAGCACCAGCAGCTGCACAAACCCCGGCTGAGGTGCGCATAATGGCAGCTCCCTGCCAGTGAGCTCTGTTTGCTGAATGTGTGTAGATGTATAGGCTCCTTCTTTTGGTCCTTCCTCAATTCTGATCGCTTTATATCTATTACAGAAGAATGCTTTCTATTATGGCAGACAACTCTGCTCCAGTTATAAACTGCCCCAAATTAAAACATGCCTAAGCAGTGCCCTGGAAACCCAGACATGGATGACTTTACCTTGAAATGAACCTGCCTTAACAGAGGGAAAAACACCAACTCCAAACAAAAAACCCCCATTGCCTGACATACATGAAATAATGGTATTAACTGTTGAGATGAATGCACTTTAGGCCCAGGGTTCTTTGTTTGGAATTAATATATTATGCTTAGACTGCTGTGCAGAGAATTGCCTTAAAGTGGGGCATAGTTCTCAGGAGCAGGTTTCCATTTTGTTGTTTAGCTTCTGAAGACTGAAATGCCCAGTCTAATATCTGACATTAAGTCTGGTTTTGTATCACTTTAGATCATATTTAGCTGTCAGAAATTGTATGTCACCAGCAGTGGAGTTGCTTATATCAATAGCTAAATGCTTCCAAATTATTTTGAGTAAAAACTATAAGATTGCCCAAAAGATGTGAGGAAAAAACAAGAAAAAGAAAAGGAATAAAAATAAAATGGTTCTTTTGCTGTGGATTAAGATTTTACTTGGAGAGGCTGGAATCTATCTTCTATTTTCCTATCAAAATTAATAGTTACGAGTGCAATGTCTAATGACTGATCCACAATGGAAATACTGTGATCACCAGCATGTGATACTATGGTCAGGAGATCAAATAAGGGCAAACTGATAGTGATAATTATAGTAATTTATTTCGTTCTTGGAGACATTGCTGCAAGAAGGAAAAAAACGCTAATTAAATCTAAAAACAGATGGAAGAGAGACCTTTGCATGGGTCAACATTAGAAAAATCTTATCTCTGAATTATCTAAGCGGATCAGACACATGTAATTTATCTGATAGAATTAAAAAATAAAAATAAAACCCACTTCATATTCAGAAGAAGATAATGACCAACATTGAGAAAACGAAGCAGAGAGTACTAAGAACAGGAGATGAAAGATCATTCAGTTTGGCCTGTAATTACTGGCTTATTATATTCCAGGCTGATTTGGAAAGTGGATGTGGGTATAGAAACTGTTTTATGGCTATATAATATTGACAGAATCTGTATTTGATTAACTAGGAGAGAAAATATATTTGGCTCATTCACCTTCTGCAAGCTGCTTTTTAGATTACAAAAGCCTGAACTCGGTTAAAGGTTTCTAGATCAAAGCAGTTAGACTACTTTTGGTCTCCTTCAGCCAGAGTCTAGTTTTTTGGTCTTCTCCAGTCTGCATAGACCATCATTCTTCTTTTTGAAAGATATGTGCTTCCTTCTGATTGGAATTATAAAATAAAAAATAATCAGGAATTTAAGTGGGCTTTTGCAATATCTTCCATCCCTAATGCATTAAATAACTGTAGTTCACTGCTAGGAAAACACCCCCTATTACATGGCACTAATATTGTGAACTCCATTGCAATTTTTTTTTAAACTGCATAGCAGTAAATAGAAATTTTCAGAGGGTTACAAAAAATTTCTTCTGAGTGGTATCCAGAAGAAGAAGAAAAAAATCTTGATTTTTCAGTGTAATCTTGAGATTTTAATAAATTCACAAAGCCTTCATGTTACATTTGTATAATATTTTCAAGCTTTTTTCCATTCTTATGAAGGCTGGAAACTTGTACCTCTTCAACTTGATTTCATTTTAAAGAAATGGCAGTTGACTTATCTAATAATTTGTCTGCAAATGCCACTAGAGGCCATGAGAAAAAAGGAGATGAATATGGCAAAAGTTTTGATAGACGTATTGCATGTTGGCAGCACTACCTTGGCATTTTTTATGAAACCAAAATGCCTTAGTAGGAGCTTCAACACGCTGTGTGGAAGTACAGCTCGCTGCCATTTTTCTCTCTCCAGGCTGCTTTCTTTTCTGTTTGATAGAGTATAAAAACATAGTTGCATGAGTATGTTTCATTACAAACAGAAAATCAAGCAGACTCTTGTTGCTTTATAGTCACAAGGGGTTCCTGTTTTTATTGGTTATATGTCTTCCTGAAGAAATGGGCTTTCTTCTCCAAGAAACTTCTCTTGCCCATGAAGCAATTCCTGAATTTTAAAGAAATGGCAAGCTGTGAAAGTGTTGGCCAGATAGTCTAAAGAAACAAATATTCCACATATATCTGATTTTCTCTGATATTCCAGATGTCTCATCAATTACAAAGGAGGACAGCACAAGGAGAATCTCTGATGCTTTTTATAGTTTGCATGGACTTTCTGTTTAAAATGTAGCAATTAACAATTAATCCTGGAAAAGGAGTTCTCATTTGTCTTTTTCAAACCTACCTCTGGAAAGAATGGATTTTCATATTTTTTATATGGTGCTAGTAGTCTAGCAGCACCATCTGACATTGATTATGCTGTTAAGAGGGTGGTTTGGAAAGTCAAATAACATTAAAGATCAGCTTTTTTTATCTCAACATTGGCTCTGGAAAATCAACTGTCTCAGTATCAAACTTCTGTGACCAAATTCGGTCATCCCTTCATCCACAGTTGACCTAGCTTTGTTTGTTGCAAGTACAAACGTTTTTTATATGTATGAAAAGAATCAAATTATGATATCTGGAAATAAGACGAAAGAACAATACATTTTTTCTGATGTATGTTTGTTAAGTAACATGCAGTTGAGGTGAAGGGTATATTGTTCTCTTTGTCACAGATAAACTTTTAGAGGAAAAAGTGGAAGAGGAAGCAATATGGGGGAGGTTTTGGTTTTGGTTTTGGTTTTAAGTAAGAGGCAATTATAGAGTAGAATCATAGAATCGTGTAGGTTGGAAGGGACCTTTAAGACCCTCGAGTCCAACCATCTACCTAACACTGCCAAAGACACCACTAAACCATGTCCCTCAGCACTATGTCTACCTGTCTTTTAAACACCTTCAGGGACGGTGACTCAACCACTTCCCCAGGAAGCCTGTTTCAATGTTTGATAACCCTTTCTGTGAATAATTTTTTCCAAATATCCAATCTAAACCTCCCCTGGCACAACTTGAGGCCATTTCCTCTTGTCCTATCACTTATTACGTGGGAGAAGAGACTGAGCCCCACCTCGCTACAATCTCCTTTCAGGTAGTTGTAGAGAGTGATAAGGTCTCACCTCAGCCTCCTTTTCCCCACATCTTAAGGAGGATGTGGAAGTTGGAGAACTAAATTATACCAATTCGTAGCAAGAGACAATCTAATGTTCAGTTTTCGCCTTTGAAATACACCACTTCCACAGTAACCAATGTCATCAGTTCACCAACAACAGGTTACACTGCTATGAAATTGTGTTCTGGGTCATTGTTGAAATATTATCATAACCGCAAAAACAGTAGAAAATTGCTCACTGGCAAATGACATCTAAAGAAAAATCTTTGCATTTAAAGGAAGAAGACTTAGAAAACAGGAATTATTATTTAATTATTTCCTATGTTTTTTTTATAAATGACCTAAGAGAAAATTTAGGGTTTCCACATGAAAGTGTTGTTAGTCATGCTGTCTTAAGCTTTGAAGGTCAGGAATTTAATAGTTTCGTAACTTAAACTTATTTTATGGTTGAAGTGCACCTCTAGGAAGATGGTTATAGCTAAAAAAAAACCAAACACATATCTCACAATAGCCTAATTTTCTGTTGTTGAATGTGAGGAGACTCAGCTTCTGAGGTGAGAGCAAAAGATTTGAGTTTTAATAATGTATTAGCATCTATAAGAAGATTTGCGTATCTGATACAAGAGTCAACTTTCTAAAAAAACTGATAATTAGATAAATTACAGTTATACTGACTTAGTGTAGATTCTAATTTCAAATAATCAATGGGAACATCTTTTTTTTCTGAGTCTTTTTTTTTTTTTTAGCGCACATACTTGTTACTGATCAGTCCTTTTTTCCGATTGTACTCTTCTTTGCAGTCACTTCTCAGAAGTGTGGAAAAAAAAGTATGCTTTCATACAAATTTCATGCTTTTTACACTTGGGAAAACACTGATTTTTCCCCTCTGTCTCAGGAGCTGAAATGAATGGGAATATGAATATTTTAACTTCCTTTCCTAAGAAAATGAAGCTCACAAGCCAGACAGAGACAGAGATCTTAAAAGTAATTAAGTTCCTACAGAATTTGTGGAAAGTAATTAGTGATACAGAATTTGTTTTCTCACAATGGAAGAGAGTTCAGTACAAATAGCAATCAGGACATACATACTTGGAGCTACCGCAGTCAGATGATGCTATAGTAAATGTGAGAAAGGGAGTTTAGCATATTGTGGTGGAACTTTATGGCACACAAATTCACACAATATCTGGCTTAACTACTTTCACAGTTTTCAGAAACTATCCCTTGATTCTAAAACAATGAACCAAATGAACCAAGAGATACCCCCAGATAAATAAGATAGGACTAGAATTCAAGCCAATGGTTAGCCAGCTGACTTGCTATGAGGTTGTTCGAAGAAAAGGTAAAAGCACAAAATGCTCTGGATTCGGCTAAGAGGATGATTGTTTTCTAATGTTTTGGGGTTTTCTGCAGTCATAGTGCACTTAAAAATTAATATTCAAAGGACCTCATTCTTTCCCATTTGATTAAAAAAGATACACTTCTGTATTGCTGCTTAAAGTAATTGGCTCCTTTCTCTTATTTTCTTTCATCTAGGAGGAGCAGCAACTTCCTTTGGCCTCACCAAAGTGACTTAAGATGCAGCCTCCAGCCTTAGGCTCTTGGGAGTCCCTAGCTGAAGCTAAAACACGACTAATCTCTCCACCATTTGCGCATGAGATGATCTGAGTCATTGTCCTGGTTCCGGCAG
>VZSF01008803.1:0-22323 GCA_013398295.1 Chionis minor
CCATTCTATGATTCTATGTTGGGGCTTGGAGGGTTGGGAATGTTGTGAGAGGGAGAGGTAAGATTCCCCATTCTCTTCTGCCGAGACACGGTCAGCGTCTAGTTACACTCAAGTCAGGGTTAACTAAGTTCAAGACTTTTAGGGATACGTTGTTCCAGTCCTAACAGTGTAGCTGGAACCTGGCACCCTAAACAGCTGTGAACTCTCGGGGATGTAAAGTCCTCAGGGTGAAGCAGAATGAGTGATTCCTGCTCTCTCTGTAGCCCACTGCTTTCTCTGCCTCCCCTTTAGGGGCTTTTTTGAAAAGCTTTCCAAAATTGATGTTCATCTACCAAACACTTTCGTGGTGTTTAAGTTCCCTTGTCCTTTTTTGATACACTGAATTTTGCTCTATTACAACTCCTCCTTTCAGAATACTCCCAGAGACACCTGCAGTTAGGACATTTGGGTTCTAGCTAGACGATACCTCTCCCTTTTCAATCCTTTTATAGTTCCTTTCCTGGTATTTTGTGATTTGGGTTGGAAGCACGTGGCACCAAGTTCCGTATTCAAGGCAGAAATCCCCGGGGCCTCGTACCTCTGGGTGGTGCTCACCCTGTCGCACCGGCTGTGACACCTTTCCAGTTCACAAACGCAATTGGTTTTTTGCAAATGCTCACAAAAATAGTGAGTTTGTTTTGTTTTTTGTAGAAAGACAACTTCTCATCTCAGCTTTCCTCTTTCTCTTTTTCAAACTGTGTTATGAGAAAAAGAATGGGTTTTGCTTCTGGGGTTTGCTCCGCTCGCTCGGCAATTGAGGCACAAACGCAGCAGAGCTTTTTTCCTACAGGATTTTTGTTTCACGAACCCTTATTCCCCTCCCTGGAGAGGGCAATGTGCTGGGTAGAGAGGACACTAATGAACAGAAAAGATTAATGGATGCCAGTGGTTGCAAAGGCAGTTATCAAAATGCCTGTGGTGCCTTCCTTGAGAAAAGGGACAGATTTTGGTGTGTCTGTGCTCCGACTGCCTTTGCGGCTCGGAGTTTGGTTAAATCTACTCACGGGGCAGTGCTGGAATGTCTTCCAAAGTGACGTCATGCCAGCCACCGGCACCTACACCAGGATAAAAGCCTCCTTGGGGACAGACGCGACCTCAAGCCTGCTGTGAGTTGCCCTCACCTTTCCCCTGCACCCTGACCGTGGCGATGGTGCCTTATTTTGCAAACGTGTCTTAGAAACCCTCTTTGAGCCACAGAACCACAAGGCCAAGGGACTGAAGCAGCCGCGCTGCAGCCTGGAGTTGGATGGTAGCTTCTCAGGTTCTAGCAGTGGCTGCCCAAGAGTCATTTTGGCCCCAAGCAGAGAGCCCGCCCCCGGTGCCATAGGGGCATGAAGCCCCTGGGGATCAGGAAACTTCCCATGGCAAAGTCTCGCCAAGCTGAAATGCCTCTGAACAGGCTGCAAAATGGGAACGCAACGCTGCGCTGCTTAAGCTGAAAGGGCTTCTGATAGTTCCAGCTGGCCTGTGGGGGACCAGCTGCATCTCTGTGCGCTCGGGAAGAAGTATTTAGCGTAGGAACTCAGACTCCCAGCTTGGTATCAAACCCTGTAGATCAAAAAGTCCGTTTATTCTTAATATTGGAAGTCTGCTTACTCTCCTTCAAAGCCTGTCGTGCTTCCCTCCCCGGGCAAGGGCCCTACTCGTCTCACGTCTCCGGCGAGCAGTCTCTCGAGCACCGTTTCCACAGGCACGACTCCTTGGTCTGGTTGTTCTCTCCGGGCCTGGTAAGCCAGGCCAGCGTAGGTATCTAACGTCTGATCATCGATGTCAGGATCGATGGCGCAGAAAGCGGCCTTCAGGTCATCTGCCTTCACCTCTCTGTCCAAAAACAACCCGGTCACTCCTGCGCTGTGGTGTGTGAAAGGAACATTCATGTCCCTGTGTGGCGGTGACCATCCGTGCCGCTTGAAATGCGGAGCAGAGATGGCTTTCAATGTCAGCATCTCTGCCTCCACTAATAACCCTTTGTTTAGTAAACATGTGTATAATCAAGACCAAGTACTAAATTTCAAGCTGAACAGAAGCTGGGAACTGTTGGGTTTGTGATAACCTGGGAAGATCTTAATTTCACTCCGTTGTGCACTACGATACCCTTTGTTACAGAACTACGTTCTCCCTTGCTAATTCCTTGCCCACGTGTCCTGGTTTGAGTGACACAGGACTAATTTCTCTCCTAATGCTGGGGAAAGCCATACTTTTAGAAGACTCTAGTGTCTGAATTTGTGACAAATTGTTGTGGGTTTCTCAAACCATAACAGCATGTTGGACAGAACTTCATGGGCATGTGCCCACCCTCAGTGTTGTGCTCGGTTCGTGGCACCAGACTTTTTTTTCCTATGCAATAACTGCCTCTCGTTTATCTTGTTTTGAGGTGGAATATTTTTTTTTTTTTCCTCTCTCTCCCTCTCCCTACTGCTCAGAACCAACCTCTGTGCACATACAGGATTTTACAGCTGGTTTTGGAGAGCTGAGGAGTGGTGAGATGTGAGATTGCAGCTACTGACGGGGATTATTGGTCCACCCGACCTTCTCTAATCACTGCCTGCCGCATCCAGGCCCTTTGGATCTGGAGCTGAGGCTGCGCGGTGTTTTGTAGCGCAGGGCTCAGCTGCGTTTCGCTATTTACTGCAATATTCACAGCCAGGGGGCCCTGCACTGGCCACACACTCCTCTGTCCACAGCAGGGTTCCCTCTGCACGTGCCGGCCTCGTCTACTGTCCCCATCCACCCCTTCCCTCCAAACTTACGGTAAATCTCCCAGCTTGTTCTTCAGCTGCCTCAGGTACTCCTGCTTCTCCCTGGCATCCTGGCTCCGCAGCTTTGCCACGAAAGGCGCAGCGTTCCCCTTCTCGTCCTGAAAGAGATTACAGGAGGGTTAGCACCAGAGGTGTGTTCCAGCCTGGGTAGGAGCTGCCTCCCCCCCGCAATGTGTATTAGAATAACTCAGCTCCCCTAGAAATGGCATTTCCATGTGAAAAGCAGAAATGAATAGGAAGAACATGAAAAAACTCCAGTCGCAGAAAAGACAGGAGCGTGCATCGCTGCTGTGGGCAGATGGCCTTCGGGTGTTAGAGGCTGTGGCGGGCACCGCAACTTTCTTACTCTGGTAAACCTTGTTAGTCCGATAAAACTAATTTAAGCCCTAACTTAGGCTTAATTTGAATCAGAAGGAAAAATTAAGGAACATCAGCTTACTTCTTTGAATAAGGACATGTAGTTGATGAGGTCTTCAGTGCTGTCCAGCTTGTACCTGCTCGCGTCGACTAGTTCTTGGATTGACTCTTTCCTTTTCAGGGGAAAAGCTTCTCTCACAGCCGTGCTGTATGGAGATGCAACACGGGCACAGGTGTGTGGGCTGTTACAGCACTGGCGCCTAACGACAGCCAGCGTGGCTGGCGGGTTTTGAGGCTACCAGAGCTATTCCACGGGGACAGTTTTCCAAAAATTCATCACTTTCACAGGTGACGCGTTTCAAGAAGCACGTGTGCCCTCAGACAGCAAAACAAGGGCAAAGCTTTCAGCAGAGCTTAGGGCTGGGGTGAGCGTTGGATGCTGAGCCACGTGGGAAACTCTGCAACTGTACCTGGTAGCCTGGAATGAATTGGTTAGCGTGCCTGTGCCAGAGCCGTGTTCCCAGCTAAGCGCTGGAAGTGGCTGGCGCTTCTCTTCTGCACCACGGCCCAAAGAAATGCTGCATTTAGAGCATTTAGAGCCTGTATTTACGAAGGCAGAGCTGGTTGATTGAGTGGGAGAAGACCAACAAATCTTGCAGCCCTAGCAAAATTGACAGAAATGCTTTGCGACCTATGCTAGGAGCTCATGGGAGCGCTGCGTCAGGTCCCGGGTCCCCTTAGGGAGCGGGGCAGGGTGCAGGGGCCGCCATCCCGTCCCGCCGCATGGGCGAAGCACGCTGTGTCTGCTCTCAAAGGCCTCTGCAGTGGCACTGCTGAAAACCAGCAGTGTGGACATGATTCTAAACCTAACACAGAGGTTAACGAGTATAAACACAATAGTTGGCCTCTTGCCTGAACTGCTCGCTGGTCAAGGATCTGCTGTTTGAGCTGTCGCAGGCAGCCAGCTCCTTTTGCAGGTTGGAAATCAGCAGATTCTGGCTGTGGTACTGTTCTTCATCTACCTGGGAAAGAGGGAAGGTTCACAGGTCAGTAACTGCCCCACCTGTTCCTTGGATGACCTTCAAGAGGGAAGCAAAACTGCGAAAGGACACTGCTGGCTTCGAAAGCACGCTTTCAAAAAAGCACCTGAGCGGCTTTTAGTGATTTACAGACAATTAAGCAAACGACATGGTGGCTTGCAGCGTTGGCTGTTCACAGTGGCTTCTTGTTGAACAACTTGCTGCAGAGCAGTTTTTGCGCCGTCGCGTGCGGGAACTCTGAAGGCAGGTGGTGCGAACGGCTCTGCTGGTGCGTCAGGGGCCCAGGGCAGAAGCTCACCCCTGGGGCTGTCACAGCCGCGGGTGCAGAGGGACACCCTGGGTCCCCTAGAATGGCAGTGGCCTCCCTGCCTGGATGGCTGGACTTGATCCCAGCCACTCTTCCATTTCCAAGCAGGACACAAGTGGGGCAAGTATAAGAGGACTCAGAGGGGCTACATGTCTTTGTTTTGCAGGAGATGGAAAGACGTGGCCGTGTAGCTGAAGCTCTCCAGCTCCAATGTGGTTCCGGGGAGGGAGGCTGTGAGCACCTGCACAACACTGAGACATGTCCTGATCTTCACAAACTTCATAGAGACAGATTGTGAGTCAGGAAAGACCTACTGAGAGAGAGAGGCACGTATGCAAGTATTGCAAATAGGAGCCTCTCATCGGAGAGAGCAGATACGGTGTGACCAAAACGTTTGAGAGAACTGGGATCTTCCAGAAGCACTATTGGGAACAGTATGTTGGGAGCCAGTCGTGTCTTGCACGGCCAGGATTCCCTCCTCTACTAGCGTGCGTCAGTGGTTTTATTGTCACGAGAAGGTGGAATGGGAGGTGAAGCTGCTTTGCAGAGGAACGCTTCCCTCGCCTGCCGCCTGTCCTACCAGGGATGGCTGGGCAGAGCTGCAGTGTTGGGTTGTGGGTTGCCTACCTTCCCTGTGAGTATGTCGAAGAACGAGCTCAGGATGTGGTTCGATCGACACAGCCGCATGTTCTCGTAGAGGCTGTAAGACCATTCCATGGCAGCGGAATCTCCGTACTTCTTCTGGAGGTAGCTGAGGAAGAACTCGGGAAGACTGGATCGCTTCCCCGTCTGCGGGTAACAAGTGAGTAACTCCCATGAGCAGCAGAACTAAATCAAACCTGCCCATCTGATTCTAGCTGTTTGTGTATAGATGTCCATCTTTGGGGCACCTCACCCGGTGATAACCCAGTGCAGGCTGGAGCCTTCCTCGTAATTAGGGCATTGAAAACGTTTCTCCCGGGTTTGTTCTCTGAATGTGAGTTTACAATGAGGTTCTGTTGTTGAGACCGCTGATACAGTCTCTCTTCTCCTACCTATTTTTGTGAAATATGTAGGAATGTAGAAGGAACTGTCCTTCTGTCAGATTCAGCTGAGCTCGGCTCATGGGTTGAGAAATGGAAGTATTGGAGAAAAGTAGCTCAGACAGTGATTGCAGTAACCCTATTTGCCCAGGAGAGCAAGCTGTAAGTGCAAAGACAACTGCAACAGAAAACATTAAGTCATTTAGGGCTGATCTCAGAGACGTTTCTAGGTTCCTAGCTCAGGAGAAGAAATCTGTAAAGTGATTCTGGCTATCTCAAGGTTGCTCTCATATGGCTGAGGTGCAGTGACAGGGCTTGTGTGGTATCTAGGGAGGTGGTATCATACTTGTCCCTAACATACGCAGAATTAAACAGCCACTTTTATTCTCTTTTTGAGTCAGGCATCATCCCCGACAGGCAACACATGATGTCTGCTTTGGGCTTTCGCGGCCACCTCACCCCTCTGGCCTCCAGTTGCCACTCCCAGCCCACTCTGGAGAAAGAAGGGGAAATTCTTTGCGTTTTTGTGTAACAAAACAAAAGCACTTCTA
Organism: Chionis minor; assembly: GCA_013398295.1. Taxonomy (NCBI): domain Eukaryota; kingdom Metazoa; phylum Chordata; class Aves; order Charadriiformes; family Chionidae; genus Chionis; species Chionis minor. The sequence continues at coordinate 6,076 of VZSF01008803.1, forward strand.
TAGTAATCGGTTTATCAGTATAAATTACTTTTGCCCCTGCTCCCCATTTTTCCCATTCCTCTCTCTCACTGGCACAAACGCTGTGGGGTTTAATACCAGGTTGAAACAGGTTAAAATCAATCCAGCAATAAAACCGCGGCCTTGCTTTGGCTGCAGAGATGTTGCCAAGATTTTCACCACCTGAGAGCACGTCGCTCTGCAGAGCACCATCACTGCCCAGGACAGCAGCAGTCGATCGCGCTGAGCTCTCGGAGTCACAAATGTGGCTGATTTAGCTGCAGTGGTTCCTCCCCGCTCACCCCGCCTTGCGGAGGAGTCTTCATCGACAGCTCAGCTGCTCTTGCAACAGCTGCTGGACCACTGCAGTTTTACAGCTCTGGACATCGAAGCAGCCAGTGGTGACTTCGGGGTTCCCTGAATGCCTCTGAATTCACGCCGGTGGCTGGGCACCAGCTGCTTCGTGAGCACACAGCTGTCTCGGCAGCAGGAGCGGCAGGAGAAGCCTCTTTAGCCTGGGATGGAGCTACTCCAGTCCAGGAGGTGACACTGTCCTCACTCATGAGTCAGATCCCCGGGGAGCCCTGCCAGGCACAGGGTTGCTGCCAGCTGAGGTGGTTTGTTCTTACAATGTTTCGTGCAGCTCCAGCCGGACGAAACACCAGGCAGGACATGGGCAACACCCTGGCTTCCCAAACCGGACTGTCATAGTGCACGCTGCTTGTGGAGAAGGAAAACGGGACAAACCTGCTGTTGTAGTGCAGTTTTCTCCTTCCAGACATCCTTTAGGGTGTTGACCACATCCTTCTTAGTCAGCTTTTTGTTTTTGACTTCACCTTCATGCCTCAGGTACACAGGAACCTCGTCACCTTTGCCCTACGTAACAGAAAAGGAACACAGACACAGGTAAGGCACTCGCCTGGCTGGCAGTGATGCAGCTCCAAAGCCACATTGTCAGCATCAAAAGCCATTGAAATGAATTGCTTGTGTGGGTCTCGTTCCCAGGACTATAAAACACATCTGTCGGCACCTCTGCAGTGTGTCTCAAGTGCTCCAGGGTGGACAAAATGGGACTGTGTGAGAGGTTCTGCCCAGCAAAAATAGAAGAGGAAAGATCTTCCTTGGAAATATTTCCAGGAATGGCAGGGCAAACAGCTCAAGCTTCTGGAAAGGCTGAGGAAGAGATGTTGAAAGACCAAAGACATGCTACTGTGTCCCTGAGAAAACCTTTGGATAGAGCTATGCTTGGTATGATGTGAAGAATCCTTGCAACATTTCCTCGTCCCTGCATCATTTCCTGATTCCCCCACGGGCTGGGGCGCAGTGCAGCAGGACAGTGCGAGTCGAACAAACTTCCTGATGCCCCGAAAAGGAGTCATTCTCTGCTACCTAGTCGTGCTACTTAGTCTTAGTCATTCTAGTGCTTGTCCGAGTTCATCTCACAGCAGAGAACTAACCTGGGATAAAACCCAATGCTGCTCTGCTGGATAATTGCCCGTCGCTGCAGCCAGGCGTTGGGATGGGGCAGAAGGACAAGGCTTAGGAGCAGCAGGAAGCCGTTAATTTGTCTCAGCCACGTAGTGCAGCGTCAGAAAGGGGCTTTAGCCCACAACCAGTACCTGCATGTCTCGTGATTCCCATGGCATCGTTGTAAAGTGTGGCTACTTCAGCTGTGTCTTCAGCATATTCACTCTCAGTTTCAGCTTTTATATCACACCCGAGGTTTCCCAGCTTTAAAGTTTTCGGTGGTTATGCTAATGGGAAGGTGAATGTTGAAGACACCAGCTGTGAAAGCAATTCTCCCACCTTCCTAACGGATATTTATGACCAATGAATCTCAGTGGAAACAAGCAGAGGAGACAGCTTGCACGTACCCACCCAGGGAAGACATCGATCTCTTTTAGTGCTCCTGTTCCTATTTCTTCCAGAAGCACATCCACTAGCTGCTCGCTGGTCTTCCCTTCAGCCAGCCAGCCCCACCGCTCAGCTCCACCAGGAATCACCTCTGCAACAGAAAAAGCCACTCAGCTGCTGGAAGAGAACGCACTCATGCATACTGGTTTTGTGCGAATCCCACTAGGAGCCTTATGATAGCTACAGATCTCCAGACACCTCGTTTGTCTCCTAAGATGTCTATGGCAAAATGGAATACCCTGCAAGCTCCTCTCTCTCGGGCCATCGCCTAAAAGCCTTGGAGAAAATGGGGCATTACAAGGAAGAAAAGGAGCACAGCAAAGCGTTTGAAGCCTTAAGCAAACCACTACGGAATATATTTGGCACCTGAACACTTTGCCCAGTTTGGCCGGGGTGTGCAGTTGTGCTGAACTCGCTGGAGTTCGGCCCAGAAGTTGTCTCGCTCTTCCACAGTCTCCCTGTGGACTTCCAGCAGAGTTTCATATTCTTTATGGAGCTGATCAAAATCCTTCCGCAGAACCTCCATCTGAAGGATACAGAAAGGAGGATTGTAACAAACCAACCAGAGTAACAGAAATTTTCTGTTGCTGTCTGACAGCTCAGCTGAGCAGCCAGTCTAGTCCACAGACTTAGGGAGAGCTGTCCTTGGCTAATCCCTTCTAGACTGGAAGAAACATAAATAACTTATTAAATTTTATTGTAACCATTTAAAAAAACTTCTGACAAAACATGTCAGTGACCCTTTTATACCTGCTTTTGTGTTTAAAAATAGATCTTAATCCACTAGGAGAGAGCAGGAGAAACACAGCCGTCTGTTCTAGAAGTTTTTACCTGTGCCCCCTTCAGATCCACTATATTTATTCAGAAAGTGGTTCTTTGTTACATGACTTATCTTTGCTCTGGTAGTACAAAGGTACGTTGTGATTCAGAGGTAACCACAGCTCTAGTCTGGGGTTAGGTCTCTGTCTGTCTATATTGTGCCGTGACGCAGGGACACGGGCAGCGGATCACGCTGTGCTGATGGTCAGGGCTGGAATGGAGCTGCCCACGGAGCGGCTCGTGGCCCAAACGTATCTCCAGTGGCCCAGCACGAGGACGGGTAGTACTTTTTTTTCCCTTAATGGAGGTTTTCATCCATCCCTCTTGACAACTGTGCACTAACTATGTGGTGGGACCCCATGTGCTTCTCTTTGCCACCCTCCTACAGATCAGGCCACTGCCACCCTGCCGCTGCGGGGTTGGAAGCAGAGCCCATCCTAACCACTGGTGTGTGTTGTCCCCGTGCTGTCCTGCATGTGACACGGCATTGCTCCTGCGCATCTCCAGCGCAAGCTGCGCTGTCAGAAGAGGCAGCTTCTGAAAAGGCAGCGGATACAACACGAGGAACCTGCTCCGGTTCTTTCACAGTTGGGAAATGCATTGATCAGCCCCATAGTTGGGTTTGAAGACTGTGGAGTTCCAGGAGGCTGAAGAAGCCATTTAATACTACTGGAAAAGGCAAAGCCCCAGCTAGACAGATAAGCATTAGTAGCTCAGCAGTAGCTTCAGATAGCCGTGGTTTGGACAAAACTGGGCCATCTATGTGAGTTGAACCTAGTTCATTTATTTACACACACAATGACTTCAGCTCGTAAGTTCTCAAGCGGCCATCTGTGGGCTCTTGGTGGCCTGTGGGCCATTACTGCTTTTCCAGTTAACTGAGTTAACTCCATTAAACCTGACGTTAAGGGTTTGTAATGGTAGGCTACTTTTGAGCACTCCGGCAGTCTGAGATTCCAACAGACAGGGAGCTTTCGGGGCAGGGGCTTTTCAGGTATTTCATGTACAAAGAACAAAAACGCCCTTATGTGAGGTTTACTGAGTCCCTACCCCAACCTGGATACTGAAGCATCACGTTATGTTTGTATTTATGTAAATGAGGAGCTTTATGCTCACCTCCTGAAGCAAATCAGAGTATTTTTTCTCCAGCAATTCCAAATCTCTCCTGGGCACAACATCTCCGTAGTCTGCTATCATTGTGTTCAGCTTCACCTGGGCTTTTGTGAGGTCCTGCCGAGCTATCTTTAATGCCAAAGTCAACTTCACCACATCTTCACCCTTGGCATCTTTAAACAACAGCCGTCAATGAAAAGTCCATGACAGCAAAATCACAGTCGTAGTTTTCCAAATTGTCTATGAAGCTTTCAGACTTCATAACCCTACAAAGTGTCAGCACGAGCCGAATGGGTGTCGACTGTATTACTATGAAAAACTGCAAGTCTAGGAGTACCTGGCAGTGTTCCCATTCCCACCCACGACCTTGCCTCCTCTCCCATGCATGCATACGCGTTCGGAGGCTCGGGCTCGGATTTGATGAATGGAAAGGATCACAGGCGGGGAGAGCCTTAGGTGGATGCCACGGCTGCAGCCAGCGCGTGAGAGGCGGTAGCTCTATGGGTGGCTCTAACCCAACTATGGATTGACAGAGATCAGGTACGGAAAGGGTCCCTGACCACCCAAAGCGACCTCTGCGCCGGGTATTTGTGACACTCGAATTGCAGCAGCTTTGTCCACCCTTGCGGATGGGCACAAGGCTGGCAGCTGTGGCTGCCATCTGACAGTTGGCACTGGAGTCAAAAAACATAAGGAACCTTTGCACCGGGTAGCTTTGATTGTCCTGCTGAGCTAAGCAAGAGCCTACAAGAATACAAGCAATGGCTGCTTGAATCAGATCAGATGAGTAGCTACATCCCTGCCTATTCCCTTTCCTACCGGTTTATGGCCTTTTTGTCCATGAGTTTGTCTAAATTCTTTCAAGAATCGAACTGTATCTGAAGATGTTTCAGAGATACTCTGAATTTTTCCTGCAATGCTGCACCCGCGCGTGTGCATTTGGGTCTCTGTGCAGGACAGGTTCTCCACTCCCTCTACCTTGGACTTGGCGACGTGTCATGTCCAGCCGTTCATTATGCAGATCGTTCAGTTTCACTAGCAGCAGTTTGCGGGCGCCGTACTCGTTGAGATAACGAGCGTACTCCTCAGCTACGCTTCTCTGCAGATGCTCCACCTGCAGGAAACAGAGGCTTGAACTGATCAGGAGCGTAGCATCAGCGGGAACTCTTGGGCTGGTTTGGTGGGTCTAGAGTAGAAATTAAGGAGCAGAGAGTGGGATAATGGAAGCAAAATTGGAAAAACTGGAGCAGGAGAGTGGGCAAGAGGTAACTCTGTAGAAAAGTATGAAAGGATGGACTGGATGGAAATATGCCAGTAGAGTTCAAGCTCAGCTATAGTGTGCAAAAGGGTGCTCCATCTGAGTGTTTAGCCTTCTAGAGACTGAATTATAAATATTTCATCATCGGAGTTACACCATTTCTCTGCCTGTATCTAGAAAACCTTCCAGCAACTTATTCTGTCCCTGTTGCTGGTCGCACAGGAGAAAAAAACCCAAGCTGCTACTCTTACCGATTTACTCCACTGGAACTGGTGACAGAAATGTATCTCAGATGGAAACATGCAATTGTATTTGTGCTGTATTTTTTTTTTCTTGTAATTTTTAAGTGCATTTTAAATCAGTGGAAAGGTAAAACGATCAGAAACCTGGAAATCTAAGAACTGGGATTATGTGTAAAACTAAAGCTTCTTCACATGATGTGCATTTCATTACACGACCACTTCCTGGCACCTGCCTAATCTGCTGGGCAGGGAATGAATGAAGACGTTCTTTTACTTGCTGCTCAGAAGACGACTGGCGCCTCAGGGGACTCTGACTACTCTGATTCTGATGAGAATTCTGAATTCTGTTAGTCTCACAAAAACACAAGCCCTCTGTAGCAGGGTTGTTTTGCCTGTGTCCCTATACCATCATAGCCACAACCGTGCTCCCACCAGCAGACAAGTCAGCAGCTTGGATGGATCTTTCCAAGGAATTTTTGAATATCCAGCTGTGCCACAGTTAGCATATTTGAATGCTGTCTCAAAAATATGGGTTTCTGGTTTGATCAGAATTATTTTTCCCAACCTCCCTCATCCGAAGTGCAAAACTTAAATAGCCCATACTAGAATTTGGATTCTGGGCTCTATTCTTAGGTACGGCAAGCGTTAACTTTGAATAAATTCCCAGTTGCTCCTTTCAGAGGCGGTTCTTCATGGTTCTATGAAGCACTGAGGCCTCTGAATATCAACCAGTGGAACTGGTTAGTTCTAGGACTGCAAATGGAAGAACTATGTACCAGCATTTTGATCTAGCTAGTGAAACCAAGGCCTCTAAGGTTCACCAAGTGCTAGCGAGATGAATAAGGAGCCTACGTAGTCTGAAGCTTGCTCTTCTTCAAATTTACCACTTAATCTAGTGGATGAAAGCAAGTTCAGGTAGAGTTCCTCATGCTGTCATCACACCTCTGACTACAGCAGAACTGCTGTGTGATGACGACAATTTGGTTTCTTCCTCCTGTTCATTTTTCACCAGGAGGACGATACAACCCTGGCACAGGCAACTATCCTGGGTGGATCTCAAAACTCCAGCCAGACAAGCTCATGGCTGATCTGATATAATGTAGGCGATAGTTCTGCTTCACCTGGCTGGTTGGACTGGAGTCTCCAGATGTTTCCTTCCAACCGACACTTCTTTGATACTTCCTGAATTTGCTACAGTAGCTGTCGGGGCCCCAAGAACCTTAATTGTCTGCTCAGCCCCAGCTGGAACTTCCACCCACGCACTGTCTGCCCACAGCCGAGGAGCTCTGCTTAAGCTCAGGCCAAGGCTTCTGGTCTGTGTTGAACTATGTTGTACGTGTATCTCCCTCCAGTCCTGTCCCCGTACCCTAACTGGACCTTGGACTGATGTTGTAGGTAGCTCTTCTCCTGGATGGAGCCCTTTGGATGTCTGTTGCAGTTTTGCCTCCAGTTCTGACTCCGGCCTGGTCTCCCGCTGCTCCTGAGCGCTTGCCTTGCTTCCTCCCCTCCACCACGGATGGACCCTGGGCTTAACTGCCTCATCCGAACTGCTGAGGACGAGTGCTACCAGCACCTTGCTCAGTGCTGCCAGACTGTGTCCTGCTCGGTGCTGCAGTCACCCTCCGCTCCCTGCTTGTCCTTCCTCATGCACCAGCCCTGCTTGTGTTGCTCCCCAATAGCTGAAACTGTTCAAGAACTGTATAAAGTGGTAATTTAAATTGGAAAGATTTAACTAATCTCACCTCTAGATATCAATGTGCCTCCACCGGCAGGAAGAGAAATGATACAGATTTAAAGCTGCTACGGGCACAACGTTGTAGAAGAGTGCATGCACTTTTAAGAACTTAAAACATTAGTACCAGAAAGATATTTCTTTCCTCCGCCCTTCAAGTGTGACTGTGCAAGAGCCAGATGGGACAAGACATGCAAGTAAAGGACAAGACAGTGGCAGCACAGCCTGGCCCAAGGGAACAGGATATTCTTTGGAGCTGGCCAAGATCCAGCATCACTACTATGCCAGACGTGCCGTGCCTGCTCCATAACTTCTACTGGCACCAAAGGATGAGGTAAGAGATCAGAGGTATGAAATGCATCCAACTGAATTTGGGAAATGTTTGACTCATCATTGTCTAATTTACCTGAGTCTGAAGAGAACTCTTTTCCTCCTTCATGTTGTCAATGAACTTCAACAAACGTTGTTTCTCTCGCTTTAACATATTTATTTCGTCTTTCTCCTTTTCCTGCAGTGCCAGCATTTGCTGGGTGCACTCCTCGGACATGGTTGTGATCATAGCCTTCAGGGGCTCTAGGGCATGAATTGTCTTCTTCTGATGAGCTAAAGAAAGCAGAGGTGAGTTCTTCCAGTGAGCAACGAAGCCTGGGTTTTATTCAGCTGGGCTGTTGGATATTCAACCCCAAAACAGTGCCGGTGGGAAGAGGGACTGAACAGGGAGCTTTTACTGCTCGGCCTGGTGAGTGCCTAAGGACTGGGAGTAGTATCTTTTTGGGATTATAGCCTGTTGTTTATCCAGCTGGGCACATGAACTTTATAAGGATGGCTACAGAGGGATTTCCGATTTCAGCTCACGCCATTTATTCTGGTTTGGAAAACAAAAGATGAAGAGTATTTTATTTTGTTTTCTTGAGTACTTAAGGTTTTGATAAGATACAATGAGCGCTGCTGGCTTCACGGTGTTTCAGTAGGTGGGAAGGGGTCACTGGTTGAGCACAGGCAGTGTATGGGGCTAAAGACAGCCGGTAATTAGCAACACGGCCTCTTTTGTGAAAGCATTTCTTCATGAACTTCGATCTGCTTTCTCGTCTCCAAATGCACGGTCTCGTGCAACCTTTTGTATACAAATTTGTTGTCTACTCGCTCTCCCGTCTATTTACGTATGACTTGGCCTCTCTTCTTTTGCCTTTCTTTTTTGTACATCTAGGAAAAAACTCATGTGCTTTTTTTGGCTTTCTCTGCTGTAGCGAGTGCTTTTCACTCTCGGCTATTTCCCCTTTGACTTGAAAATTTTTTTAAAAGATTTTTACATGAGGAACCTAGTGACAGTACATGACTTTGGTCCCACAACCTAGTTACAGAGTAGAATTTGGTCCCATGTCACCTCCTTGGTGGGGAGGCTTGTTTTTATGACTAGATGGAATTCCACCAAGTGAATAAAATGATCAAGGACAGGACATGGTGTGATTCAAATGAGGCTGTGAGCAAACCTCATTTTGTTTGTGAATAACTGCATTATGCAGTGATCAAAACTGTTCACTCCCTTTCCTGAACAGAAGGATAGACATGCTGGTGGATGCTGAAAAATCTGACTTGGAGTTTTTTTCCTCGATAAAGCCTGGTATTAGTATTTATGCACAAATATTCTGCAACAGATCTTGCATTTTGAAAGTTAAAACGCATACATCAATCTAAGAACAGGAACTACTTTTCTTATTGTACTTGGGTGTGAATTTCCTTCCCACGCTATAATTGTACCAAAGGTTTTGCAAAACTCTTTCACTATGACACTCATATCAGGACAAGAGATGGCAAAAATTAGAGCATTAGCACGGGGGTTCTGTCACCGTGCTCTTTGGTTGTTCAGTGTGACCATGTTGAAACTGCAGCAAACTTGTTTTGAGGCGTAGTTTCAGTGTTTCACAACTGGCTCCTGACCACAAGCAAACCCCTTTCAATTAAGTGCAGCAGCATTTTTAATTGTAGCTGCCTAGTATGTCAGAAGTTAGAGCACAACTCACTGGCTGCCAAAGGGATTATTTGGTAGCGTGGACACTGGCCAGTGCCCTCTGAGAACATTAGCACTCTGATGACCCCTCAAAACTCCCCCCATGCCAAGAAAGGACAGCCATTCTCCCACTTGGAAAGCATTCGGTCTGGGGTGCAGCTCACCGTGCGTACAGAATTGCTGGATGGAGCCAGAAACCTTAGCACCACAAAGGCATGAATGTGAAGGCCCTGCGGACATAGCAACCTGAGTATTATTTTAATCATAGAATGGCCTAGGTTAGAAGGGGCCTTAAAGATCATCTAGTTCCAACCCCCCTGTCATTAATGAAGAAGTGGATTCAGCTGTGGATAACACCACCATGAAGACCTACTCTGCATTCAACTCTACCTTGGAGAAGCTCCCAGCAACATAACAGGCCTACAGGAGAGCAGGGGAAGGACTTTTCACTAGGGCATGTAGTGATAGGACGAGGGGGAATGGATTTAAACTGGAAGAGGGCAGGTTTAGATTAAACATTAGGAAGAAATTTTTTTCTTTGAGGGTGGTAAGGCACTGGAACAGGTTGCCCAGAGAGGTTGTTGAGGCCCCATCCCTGAAGGTGTTTAAGGCCAGGCTGGATGTGGCCTTGGGCAACGTGGTCTAGTGGGAGGTGTCCCTGCCTATGGCAGGGGGGTTGGAACTCGATGATCTGCAAGGTCCCTTCCAACCTAAACCATTCTATGATTCTATGATAACTTCTATTTTGGAACAAGGTAACAGCGAGAGGGTTTTGATGGCGCTCTCCTCCACGGTGCGATTTTTCCAAATTCTGCTTTGCATTCGTGCAGATTGACTCCAGAAACAATGCTGTAAAGCCTCAGTGCTGGCTCAGCACAACCCTAACGCCCAGAGGAGCTGCAGCTGTAGGTGCAGTTCTGGCAGAAGACAAAGAGATGCAAGCAGCCTTTCCAGGCTGCACATCCCTGTTCCCAACAGAAGCTTCTGCCTTCTCCGGTCTGCGTGCTCAGCTACGCAGGCGCTAGCTACTTCAAACGTCGTGCTGCCAAAATGACGCAGCTAAATATACGGTGTAAGCAGTACAGTTTTAGGACGTAAACCGGATTGTTCTGACTGAACTAGGAATGTGTTGTAATGCCACGAGATGTAAGGGATTCGGGAACCTGCCCCGGCAGTGGCGAGCACCTCAAACATCACACAGGCTGAGCTAGTACAGGATCTACGACTAGGGCAGAAAAACCAGTGTAAGACAAAGCTGCTACACCAGACTCCAGAGATAACAGCCGGCTGGTACAATGCTGTGGGGTAAAGGCGGTTTAGTTTCAGTTTCAAAAGGAGCTGAAGTGCTATAGTTAGAGTACGCACGTTAGGTGGAGGGCTGAGACAGCTCTCAAAGCAAACTGTTCCGTGTATCAGCTTCCAAGCCGCACCGGAAGGCTCCAAGCACCGTAGTGAGGGACTACAAAATTCTAATTTTAGAAGCCCTCAGAATGGCCACCTCTCACAGATTTTAAAGACGTCGTTTTTGTTAAGCACAGTCAAGACATAATTTAAGGATAAAGATTTAGGAGTGCAGTTCTACGAATCAGTACATTTCCTTCCTTTCCTCTTTGTTTTGCACTCTTTCTGCTCTCGGACACTTGCTTTTGTCTCCTCCCTAGCGCGGAGGCTTACCTGAGCAATTCAACTCACTAAACCAACAGGAAACTTGGTCTTTGTTTTTCCTGCTGGGTGAGCTGAGTCAGCCCACAGAGGTGTCCGGGCAGGGGAACGCACCAGCAGGACTGGGGATGTGGGATCTCCTTGGTTCTGTGGCCAGGAGCGGCTGGATTAGATGCCCGCTTCCCTGGCCAGGCAGGCAAGCTAATGGCTGCGCTGGGCAGGGAGGAGGAGGCCTGGAAATTCCTTACTGATAGCCCCATTCAATACCCTTAGCTAAAAGGAGATGGAGGTAAAAATCTGTAAATAGGAAAATGAGTCTTCAGTATACAGAAAGGTGGGAGGATCCCAATCCCAAATTAAAAAAAAATAAAAAATTCATTTTGTTTTATTCTTAGAGCTTCAAGTACATTTGCTGCCATGACATATTGGTTCACTGGCATTCAGCTGATTTCCAAAAATAAAGCTAATCCGGAGAAGACAGTAAATAAATGTTTTAAAAGATAAGAAAAGCTTCAGAAAATAGTATCAGCTACAGCACGGACACCAGTAATCTCTCTGAGGGCTGAAGCAAAGAAATGTCTACGAAACAGTTCTGGAAGAAAACTGATTTAAAAAAAAAAAAGTTTGATATAATGATTAAAATATTCACCTGGCTGTTGAAGGATACTGTGCAAAGAAAGATTTTTGTCTCTAATGAGGGACTGTTAATTAGGTAGTCCAGGTAACAGATACTGGGATAAGCAATATATATCCTCTAAGGGACTGGTTTAGCAGCAGGCTGTTGATACTTGATAGCTGCTCAGGGCTCCTGGTGACAGTCTATTTCTAGCCCTCTGTGATTGTTTACAAAGTATTGGTATCGCTGTGGCATCCGAATGCCAAGCAAAGTTTAAAGCACACTAAGAATGGCCAGGGAACAGCCGTTTCAGTTCTCTGCCCTGTCCTGCTTCAGCACTAATTCAAGTTTCAAGTTACCAGCGCAAGCACATGCAAATGTATTAGCACAACACGCTCCGCTATAAATGTAATTGTCCCAGAAAAACCTCGAGACGCTGCTGTTGCCTGAACCGTCTATGTGATGAAGATTTGAAAAATCTAAAAATCTTAAATCTAGAAATCTTAAATGTTATTTAAGGAAAAAAGGCCTCCAACAACTTCATATCATGTAGGAAGGAAACAGCTAATGGACCAGAAAGATGGTTCTATCGGTGGACGTCTATTTAGGTTGTTCATCCTATACATGTATCCAACCCAGCTGAGCTCTCTAAGAAGATACCTTCATTAGTCTGTTTTCCCCCCATGTCAAAGTCTAAGAGCTTACCCAAGGTAGCTTCATATTCATTCTTTATAGCTGACAGCAAGGGCTTGTAGGTCTTGAAGTTGTCTATGAAGAATTCAAAGATCTCTCTGTAGGGCTGAGAGGAGAAAGAGAGCTTGAGAAAACATTCAATGGCCCATTTTTCAGAACTGAGAGATAGCTGTTTTGTCCAGCACAAAGGACATGTAATGAAGGTGAGAATAAGTATAAAAATACTGCTACCACATTTTATTTTGGCTCTCCACCTTCAGTTCAGCATCCCAAATACCTCACACGAAGGCAGAGTTCTGTCCGTTGTTGACAGGCACCGCAGCATGATGGAGAGTAAAGATTTTAGCGGCCAAAGAGAAGCTTTGACCAAGTCTGCCAGGGCACAGCTCCAAGAGCCGGTACTGTTCAGATGGAGCTGACTAGAACTCAAGACGCAACAATACAGATGTTAAAGACGTGTAACAAGCTCGTGTTGCTGCTCTTGTTGCCTGTTTTGTGAAGTTAAATGGCAAGCTCTGCGGAGCAGAGAGTGTCTCTGCAGATGTCCTTCGCAGCAGAACAAAACTTCTGAGGACAGTCAAACTCCCGTGGTGTATATGGGCCATGGCAAGGCTTCACTAGCGATAAGGAATGTTCTCACCGAGCGTACCTCGCTACTAAATACAATCAAACATGTCACATAAGACAATAAAAATATTTCCAAAGCAGAAACACACTTATGAAAACCCTATTTTCTCTTGCCATTAGTCACCCTGTTTCCCTCCAGTCTCTTCCACCTACCACTTTCTTTCTCCATCACTGCAGGGATTCCTTCCTTTGGGAGTGAGAATTTGAATTGACTTGTGCAGAGAAAATCAAATCCAAACTTCCCACAGTCCGCTCTAACTGCAGGATATTACAAAAACAGGAGTACGCACTCCTACACTATCTGTGTTTTAGATTAAGGTGGTGGTTCTCCGTGCCTCCAGGAGGTGCGTCCTCAAACACTCATAACAACTTCCCCGCATCAGACCCATTAGAAACTAAGAATTTTTGGGATCCTGATTAGGCCCAGGCAAGAGCTAGATGACAAAGCCCCTTCTTGTCATGTGCAGAAACCTAACTTCAGAAACAAGTGATTTTGCAGCGAGAATTTGGGAACCTACACGCTTGCTGCTTTACGGGTTTACACAAGAATCTTCAGGAGTTTAGTGACTAAATTCTGTTTCACGTCCATTTTAGGTTACTATGTCTGTTTGAAGACTTGGGCTTTGATTTGAAAATGGAAACTTATAGAAGATGCGGAATACACAAGAAGATGTGAACAACCCAACAGCGTGTAAACCCAACATGCAAACAACGACCCAACATATAAATGACTTCCTTTCTGTGCAAATTCTCTAACCCACAAGTGCCTGTTCTTCTCATCTATTTTTTCCTTTAGATGGCCAGTTTAAGTAATCTATCTTAGCACGTAGTTTCAAGTCAGGAGAACCTTGTATCAGACCTGTAACTTCAGTTCTTGAGAGTTCTTTTTAGTCAGATCAAGAGACTGCAGCTCTTTCTTTAAGTAGGACTCCAGTTGCTCCAAGTATCGCGGCTTTGGAATGGTGAGAAGGGCCTGTTTATTGCTGCAGAGACACAGGAAAAGAATGGACACATGGATTATGAGTGTCTCATACATAAGAATGAACTCACAATAAATCAGCTCAAGGATCTTGGTTTTCTTCCTGCTGCCCATCCGTTCACAGCAGGGCTTTTATTTTTTTTCCTGTAGTACCTATATATTCTGTAGCAAAGCATAACAACGGATGATTTAAAATTCCTTGATGGAGCAGGAATCTATTTGAGACATCATGCTATTACAACTCTTCAGTTTAAGAACTTCATGCTTTTTGGTATAAAAAAGCAGGCAAATGTGGCAGAAAAGAATAAATGCTGATTGCGTTATTTGAAATAGGTTAAGGAAAACAGCCATTTGAAGAGAGAACCGGTAACATACTACATCTCTTGAGGTTCTAGCCTCCTCAGGAGGTTCTAGGCCAAATGTCCCTTTGCTGGATGTTATCATGCGTATTTTGTATTAAAACCAGCTAGAATTAAAACCAAAAAGTGCAACTATCCTTATTATATCACCCAGGATGGTGTCCTGCAGTCTGTTAGAGCCCCGAGTTGCCCCAACAGGCTCTGCAAGCTCTTTCCCTACCCCTGGGGGTTTGGGTGCCTGTGGCTCAAGGGGAGCTGGGACCCCACAGGGTGACAGCAAGGCACCCAGGGACAGCGACGCGCCCAGCAGGGTCCACGGGACTTGTGGAATAGCAGGAATAGCAGAGCAGGTCCCTTCCTGGTAGCCAGGGTCATCCGTAGTTCAGTGACGGCTGGGCAAGCGATGAGGAAGGTCCGATGTCAAGTCAGCGGGCCAGGGGCAATGGGGTGCAAGACAGGCATGGCTACACCATTGCTCCAGCAGGAACCAAAAGGTGGGTGAGCCCAAGCGAAGGCTTCTCGCATCTCTGTCTCGTGCAACTATTTACAGCACCTCATCCCAGGTTACCCAGCTGTGCTGCACCAGAACCTGCCTCCAGCCCAGGTACCCAAACGCCTCGGGCTGGAGAAGACCTTGCAGAGCCTGTTGGTGCACTCAGAGCCCTGACAGGATCCTATTTAACAACGGTCAGTGAATCATTAGGCAATAGCATTTTATGGTAATGTTTATACTAAGCATGGCTCCCTATTATGTAAACATCTTGACATCTCTAGAGCTACTAGTCAGAACCAACTAGTTCTCTGTTGTGCTGAACTCTTGTGGGGTAACCCACCACAGTTGTTCCCACTAACCCCAGAAGAGGTTCGGCTCTGTAAAGTCTCAGTTTTCAAAACCCGCTTCCAGGAATCCTGGTGACTCAAGCGGTAATACAGGCTGAGCTTACCTGGACTGTCTCTGCTCTGGGGCGCAGCAGGGTTTGTGATTCCTCAGGACGGTCTGTCCGGATGCAAATGCCGGCCACGTGGACCAGTGGCCTCGAGCAGAAAGCTGAAAAGATTGAAAGAAAAAAAAGTCCTTTTGCTGTATGTATCTGGGCACTACAAACTCACAACAAAGAGCCAGAATCCAGAGTCAATACAGCGAAAGACAAGGGCTGTACCCTGAAACTCTCCTCAGACAGCAGTGACCGCACCTAAAAACCAAGTAAACCAAGAAATCATCTTCCCAGACTTGTACCATTTGTTAAACACCTCTGAACGACTTCCTGGTAGCTATTGTTCATGCTGCCCAGATTACATGATTGTGGAAAAGCGTTCCCATCTTTGGGTGAAAAACGTTTTCTTCGTCTGCACTGGGACCACTGGGAAATGCAGGCTGGTGACCCGACAGCAAACGGCTGAATTTACATCAGTGTAGAACAAAATGAAGATAAGGTCTGAGGAACAGTAAAAAAGAACGTGATAAATGAATTTTCCTTCAGAAACTGTGAGCTCTTCTGAAAGCAAAACCTTGTTGTTAATTTAAAGAGTCTCTTCATTTCTATCTTGGAAATTCCTCAGTATTTCTTAGGAGGGGAAAAAAGCAGTCTATGCTGGATATTCATTACTTTATATTCATTATTACAAACAAATAATTAGTATATCATTGTCCAAAATAAATCCCTCCCTATTCTCTTCATAAAATTTACAAAAAATTAAGCATGGACAAACAGGACTTTAAAAACCCCAACTTCAGACTGACCAAGCCTTGAAACAGTTAAATGTAAAGCCTCAGCGGTTTAAATGCCCTAATTTCAATGCAAGAAGCAAGAGAATTAGATTGGAGAAATAGTAAGATTTTAATTTCTTGAGAGTTGAAATTCTTTTGTACAATAAGGAGAGAGCTTACAGAATATCCCAGCTCTAAGGACAAAATAATACTTTAAGTTCTTGTGCTAATGTAGCACATAGCTTGTCACACAAATGACACATTCCTGAAATACAACCAAAATGCTAATAAAAAAAATAAAATAAATAACATACGACTTTTACAGACCTTAACCTCCCATTAGTTTGTTGGTATACATGTTCCTGAAATTTATTTTCTCATAATTTGGATATAGATTTTTCCCATGCTTATTTATTTTATTTCCTAAGACTGATAAATATTAGGGAGCAGATGTTCCTGTAGGATGCTCTTATCCTGTGATTAAACAGCATGTGGTTGTGTGGTTTCTTTCTTTTTTTTTT